>JAHRHZ010000061.1:25414532-25450069 GCA_024137785.1 Ginglymostoma cirratum
TCAGTGTTTATTCAGGGTGAGTGTCACTGTGTAACTGTACAGAGTCAGTGTTTACTCAGGGCGAGTGTCACTGTGTTACTGTACAGCGTCAGTGTTTATTCAGGGCGAGTGTCACTGTGTTACTGTACAGAGTCAGTGTTTATTCAGGGTGAGGGTCACTGTGTAACTGTACAGAGTCAGTGTTTATTCAGGGTGAGGGTCACTGTGTTACTGTACAGAGTCAGTGTTTATTCATGGCGAGGGTCACTGTGTAACTGTACAGAGTCAGTGTTTATTCAGGGTGAGGGTCACTGTGTTACTGTACAGAGTCAGTGTTTATTCAGGGTCAGGGCCACTCACTGTGTAACTGTACAGAGTCAGTGTTTATTCAGGGTCAGGATGACTATATAATTGTACAGAGTATGTGTTTATTCAGTGAGGCTTACTGTGTAACAGTGCAGAGTCAGCGCTTATTCAGCAGGGTCAGGGTCATTCATTGTGTAACTGTACAGAGTCAGTGTCTTTTCAGCAGAGTTTTTTTTATTCATTAATGGGATGAGGGCATCGCTGGCCAGGCAGCATTTATTGCCCATCCTTCATTGCCCAGATGGCAGTTAAGAGTCAACCACATTGTTGTGGGTCTGGAGTTACATTTAGGCTAGACCAGGTAAGGATGGCAGTTTGCTTCCCTAAAGGGCGTTAGTGAACCAGAAGGGTTTTTCTGACAATGGATTCACGGTCATCATTAGATTCTTAATTCCAGAAATTTATTGAATTCAAATTCCACCGTCTGCTGTGGCGGGACTCAGCCCAGGTCTCTGGTACGTTATCTGGATCTCTGGATTAATGACCCAGTGATAATACCATTCACCCTGTAACTGTTCAGGGTCGGTGTTGATTCAGTGTGAGGGTCACTCACTGTGTATCTGTACAGTCCGTGTTGATTCAGTGTGAGGGTCTCTCACTGTGTTACTGTACAGTCAGTGTTGATTCAGTGTGAGGGTCTCTCACTGTGTTACTGTACAGTCAGTGTTGATTCAGTGTGAGGGTCTCTCACTGTGTAACTGGAGAGTCAGTGTTGATTCAGTGTGAGGGTCTCTCACTGTGTAACTGTGCTAAGCCAGTGTTTATTCAGACTGGGAGTCACTGTGTAACTGTAGAGAGTCAGTGTATATTCAGGGTGAGGGTCAATATATAACTGTACATTGTCAGTGTTTATTCAGTGAGGGTGACATTGTCACAGTACATGTTCAATGTTTATTCAGCAGGGTCAGGCTCACTCTGTCTAACTGTACAGAGACAGCATTCATTCAGGATGAGCATCACACACTGTGCAGTGGGAAAGATTCAGTGTTTATTCATGTTGAGGGTCACTGTATAACTGGGAAGAGTCAGCGTTTATTTAGTGTGAGAGTCACTCGCTGTGTAACAGGATATATTCAATGTTTATTCAGCAGGGTCAGGGTCGCTCACTTTGTAACTGTACAGAGTCAGCGTTTATTCAAGGTGAGGGTCACTCACTGTGTAGCTGTACAGAGTCAGCATTTATTAATATTGAGGGTCACTGTATAACTGTACAGAGTTATTTATTGAGACTGAGGGTCACTGTATAACTGGAAAGAGTCACGGTTTATTCAGTGTAAGAGTCACTCACTGTGTAACTGTACGTTGACAGTGTTTATTCAGCTGGATGAAGGTTGCTCACAGTGTAACTGTACACAGTCAGTATGTATTGAGAGTGAGGGTCACTGTGTAACTACAGAGTCAGTGTTGATTCAGGATACAGGTCACTCAGTGTGTGAATGTACAGTATCAGGTCATATTCAGGGTGAGGGTCACTCACTGTGTAACTGTACAGAGTCAGTGTTTATTCACACTGATAGTCACAGTGTCACTGGACATAGTCACCTCCCTCAAGCAATAATTTGGTTACTGTGCAGAATTTACTTTTTGTGATGTTGATTGAGGGTTAAATACGGCCTGGAGACTGGAGTACAATCTTGTCTCTTTAGAAATGGTGTCATGTAGTATTTTGAATCCACCCCCAGTGGGAAGGCAGGAAATCAATTTCACATTGCACCTGAAATTGGGTGCCTTTGATAATGTAGCACCCCTTCCACAGTGCAGTGCTGCACTGGGGCTCCAGTACTGAATCGGTCTGTTACTGCACTGCTGTGTGAATTGACCCTGTGACCTTAGGCACAAGAATAAACTTTTCTGAAGGGCTTTCCAATTAATAGTTTGACAGTTCATGTGGGGGACGAGGTGGTGTACAACTTATGAGCTAGGGTGACGTATGGCTGCCAAGTTATGAACAATTAACACCAGCTGAGGTTATCCCAGGGAGACAGGATTCAAGGATGTTCCCATTGCCTTGCCGTATGGACTCTTGCTGTGGAAGGCAATTTGGGTTCCCACTTCCCATTGGACCAATTTCTGGGGGTTTCAATTCATGAATCGCTTCCTGCACTAGCTTAGTCAAATAGTGGTGTGGTGGCTAAGTGGTTAGCACTGTTGCCTTTCACTACCAGGTTCCTGGGTTTGAGCCCACCCTCCGGCAACTAACTTTCTGTGTGGAGTTTGCACATTCTCCCTGTTGCCTACATGGGTTTCCTTTGTGTGCTCCGGTTTCCTCCCACAGTGCAAAGCTGTGCAGGTTAGGTGGATTGGCTATGGGAAATGCAGGGTTACAGGGATAGGGTAGTGGTCTGGCTGGATGATATTCGGAGGGTCAGTGTGGACTTGATGGTCCAAATGAACTGCTTCCTTGCTGCAAGGATTCTTTGAAATGGCCTTTCCTTTCCCAACTCCTTAGACGATGTTTCAATGGGGATGGACAGTTAAAAGCCATGTTGTCGCATGTAATGCTACACAAATATAGTTTACTGGGTTCCTGCCCATTGTGTCCTGGAAATGAACTTTTAACCTGCAGGTTCAGGGGCAGCAGTATCTGATCTCAATGTGTAAACCATGCCTTTTCCTGGTGAACCCTGATATCTTCTTCTCACTACTTCTGATCATTTTTCAAAAAAAATACACTTTTCTTAGGATGTGGGTGTCGCTGGCTGAGTCAGATTTATTGCCCGTCCCTAATAGACCTGGAGAAGGGCATCTCTCGTTTTCTTGCTCCATTAGTGCCGATCCACAACTTTGAGGGCACGGGGGCTGAGTGGCGTGGGTTTCGCTGAAGGGAGCACGGCAAGAGACAGTAAAGTAAAACCAAGAGCTGCAGATGCTGGAGATCTGAAACAAAAACAGAAATTGCTGGTGAAACTCAGCAGGTCTGAAAAACCTAGATCCCTGGCACTGTGAGGCAGCGAGTGAGCTGCCCTAATGTGCCTGATGGGTTTTGACATTGCCTGTTTTCTTTGTTAAACCTTTGGCTGTTCAAGATTGTCTCTATGATGTTTCTGGAATAAATAATGAGAAATTATACCCAGTGCCAGGAGGCATAATAACCAGAAGGTACAAAGTCTTAGATAAGTGGCAAAAGAACGAGAGGGAGGAACCTTTTTTGTAGACAATGAGCTGTTGTGATCTGGACGGCATGTGATGCTTGATGGTTTGGTGGGAAGAAGATCTGGATAAATGTGAGAGAGAGGATACTTGTAGAGATCTGTGATAGAGCAGATGGAGGATGGGAATGAATGGGGTCACTATTTTGAAAGAGCCAGGAGAGGCATGATGAAATGAATACAATGTAGAGTTGGAGGAATACAGCAGGCCAGGCAGCATCAGAGGAGCAGGAAGGCTGACGCTTTGGATTGGGACCCTTCTTCAGAAGAATTTTTCCTGACCTGAAACATCGACTTTCCTGCTCTTCTGATGCTGCCTGGCATGCTGTGTTCCTCCAGCTCCACACTGTGTTGTCTCTGACTCCAGCATCTGCAGTTCTTACTATCCATGACGGAATGAATGGCCTCTTTCCGTTCTATAACATTCTGATGTCTTGCCAACCCTTTTGTATCGAGGTCACTCGCCTCAGTAAAGTGCCCTCATTTCTTAGCTTCTTAAACCACAGTGTTTTTGAGGTTGACACTGTGTGGGCGTCATTTTGTCTGCAAAGCTGTTTTCTGCTCTTTTGGCTGCAGTTGGCATCCTTTCACGGCACCTTTTTGTCCTTTTCTTCCATTGCGCTGTCGAGCCCATTTTTGACATTTTACCCCAATCTGCATTTCTGCCTAGAATTATGTCTCCCCTCCCCGTTCCTCCTCCTCCTGCCGCCTCCCATTTACCCTTCGCTCGCTGAGGCCCATAGGCATCGCACTTGCCTTTAGGACACAAGTTCACAGGTTCGAGTCCCACTCTGGCTCACATTTCAAGCCCGGGAGGTAAATGGAATATTGGCCTTTATTTCTAACAGAATGGAGTATAAAGTTAGGGAGCCAATGCTAAAACTATACGCAGTCAGACTGCAGCTGGAATACTGTAAACAGTTTTGGGCCCCTTCTCTTAAGGAAGATATACCGGCATTGGAGGCAGTCCAGAGAAGGTTCACATGGTTGATCTGAGATATGGAGGGACTGTGGTTGAATAGTTTGAGCCTATACACATTCGAATATAGAAGAATGAGAGGTGATCTTATTGAAATGTCCAAAATTCTCAGGGACCTGACAGAACAGATATGGGGGGTTGTTTCCCCTCGTGGGAGAGTCTAGGATCGGAGGGCAACATCTCAGAATCAGGGGGCACACATTTAAGACAGATGTGGGGAAATTTCTTCTCTCAGCTGGTACTAAATGTTAGGCTGGGTAGGTAGGTTGTTTGAAGGCTGATGTAGACCGAGTATTTAATTGACTGGCACTACATCAACAAACATCCACTCCCTCCACCACTGACTCTCCATAGCAGCAGTGTGTACTATCGACAAGATGCACTGCAGAAATTCTCCAACAATCCTCAGACAGCACCTTCCAAACCCACGACCACTTCCATCTGGAAGGGCATGGGCAGCGGATATTTGGGAACAGCATCACCTCCAAGTTCTCCCCCAAGTCACAAGCCACAATATCACCGTTTCTTCAGTGTAGCTGGGTCAAAATCCTGGAATTCCCTCCCTAAGGGCATTGTGGGCCTACCTAGAGCACATTGACTGCAGTGGTTCAAGAAGATAGCTCATGACCACCTTCTGAAGGCCAATTAGGGACGGACAGTAAATACTGGCTCAGCTAGCAAAGTCCACATCCCGTGAGTGAATAGAAACGAACACTAAATCAGTAAAAGCATCAAGGGTTATGGGGACAAGACAGGAAAGTGGAGTTGAGGATTATCAGATCAGGCATGGCTTCAGTGGATGATGGAACAGATTCGATGGGCTGAATGGCCTACTTCTGCTCATACGTCTTACAATTTTAGTGTAACTCGGGGAAACACTGCAGAGCCAGCTGGGGATGTGAAACTGATGCATCCCCAGCTGGATACAAATAAAATCTGATAATTCAGAGGTAAAGCAGGCAATAATTCGCCATGACACCGCACCCCTCCCCAACCAATGCCTACAGTGTACTCAGCAATATTTATGTGTCAAATATAACATTGTTTCAAAATCTCAGCTCCTGTCAATATCACTTTCCTCTTGGGTGGGGGCTGACTGTATGCAAATTGGTTGCTGAGTCTTCCTGTATTACAAGAGTGAATGCACTACAGAGACCTGATGGTCAAGTACACTGTGACCCCTTGGGCTTTTGGAAGGTGCCACATAAATGCCAGTCAGCTCTTCCTCCCCGCAGCACTGCAGGGAAAAAATAAAATATAAAATACAAAAATAAAATGGCCTCATGGCGCCAGGGACCTGGGTTCAATTCCACCCTTGGATGATTAACTGTGTGGAGTTTGCACATTCTCCCCGTGTCTGCGTGGGTTTCCTCCAGGTGCTCCAGTTTCCTCCTAGATGGATTGGCTGTGCTAAATTGCCCATGGTGTCCAGGGATGTGCAGGTTGGGTGGGTTAGCCATGGGAAATGCAGGGTAACAGGGATAGGGGTGTGGCTGTAGGTGGGCTGCTCTTTGGAGGGTCAGTGCAGTCTTGATGGGCTGATTAGCCTCTTTGTGCACTGTAGGGATTCTGTGCTTCTAAAAGAAAATCCTTTTGCTTGCGGTTCACTCAAAAAAAAAATTGGAGGTTACTGGAAAGTTTGCTGCTGATTTATTACTTGACTTTGGTCTGGGGAAGATAATTGGACGAATCAAAGAAAGATATGGTGATTGCAGATTAATGAGTCTCCTTCATCACTCTGTGAGTTGCTGCCTAGTTTCAGTCCTATATATATACTCCAGAAGGCAGTCTCTTCCTTCTGTGTTTCAGCAGCTCTGAAGCAGAGAGCTGGCTGCGATTTGCAAAGTGTTTATTTGCGCTGTTGTACATTTGGTGTCACAAGGGTGAGAATTGCGGTGACTTCTCTTCAGTGCGAGTCTTAGCTTCCAGACATCCCCCCGGTTCACCGCTGTGTTTTCAGCCCCTTTATAAGATTACGCCTGCACAGTAAGTAAAAGCATAACTTTCTCTGACTTAAACGTCTTTCTATCGTTGGCTCAAAAATAGCTCCAGCAGTTTCCATCTTGTTTTAATAAGTATGTCAGTTTCACCGGCAGTTTCTGCCTCTCTCTCTATTGATTGGATGAGTTTTATGAGTGAGTTTCCTGACGTTTCCTTTGAAATCTTCATGGGCTGTTTCAGCAGGGAGAGAGGCCATTCAGCTCATCGTGGCTGCTAGCCTGTTGACAAGAGTCATTCAATCAGTCCTACTGTCCTTGCTCTTTCCCCCTATAGCTCTGCTGCTTTTTCCTTTCCAATTACTTTGTTCCAGTTGAGTTTTGCATGTAGCAACTGAATGTGCTTGCACCAGCCTTTCAAGCAGCATGTTCTAGATCATAACTTGTTGATTCAAAAACATTTACCTCCTCTCTCCATTAATTTTTTTTTGTCAGTACTTGTAAGTCTTTGTTTTCCGTGGCCCCTCTCTGGGCCTGAGCACTTTCAGAAGAATTTCCCAGCCAACTAATTGTTGTTGAAGCGGGAAGCAATGGCATGGTTGTAGTGTCACTAGATCATTAATCCAGAGACCCCGGTAATGTTCTTGGGGCGGGGAGGGTTGTTTGGGGGGGTGCCTGGGATTGAATCCTGGGTGGAATTTGAATTCAATAAAAGAATTTAGAATTTAGAGTCGAAAAGTCACCATTATCAATTGTCGTGAAACTCATCTGGTTCACTGTTGTCGTTTAGGGAAGGAGATCTGCCATCCTTACATGGTCTGGCCTGCATGTTACTCCAGACTTACAGCAATGTGGTTAACTCTCAAATGCCCTCTGGGCAATTAGAGATGGACAATAAATGCTGGCTTGGCTGGAGATGCCCTCACCCCATGAATAAAAGAAGAGTTACTATTGTGCTGTAGTGAGTGAGTGAGTGTGTGTGTGTGCGTGTGTATGTGCGTGTGTGTACGTGAGTATGTGTGCGTGTGTGTGCGTGAGTGAATGTGTATGTGCGTGTGTGTGTGTGTGCGTGTGCGTGTGTCTGTGTGTGCGCGGGTGTACACGTGTGTCTGTGTGTGTGCATGAGTGCGTGTGCATGTCTGTGTGCATGTCTGTGTGCATGTGTGCGTGTGTGTCTGTGTGTGTGTGTGTGTGTGTGTGTGTGTGTGTGTGCGCGCGCACACAACAAATGTTAATGGCTGGAATCTTTAATCACTGTTGTTGGTTGAGGTGTAAACAATGGCTGAGGATATTTGCTAGATGGTTTTTCTCAAACGTGAGAGGGTAAATTGACAGCTCCTCTGAGAGGCAGTGCCTCCGGACTTGTCGCACTCCCTCAGCGCACCACTGGCTGTGTCAGCCTAGCATTTTATAATCTGCTGTCTGGAGTGGAACCCTGACCCCCCATGACCTTCCCTGACTTCGAAACGAGACATCTCCCCACAATGAGTCATGTCTGAAACCCTGTGAGACACAGCGAGATGAGAGCCGGCAGCGGGATCTGGCTGCACAACATGGGGACATTTAGTTTCAGGATTTAAAAACGACAATTAGGGTATTCCCATCAAGCGCTCAACGTTGATTGGTTCATTGCCAGAGAAGTGACCTCTGGCAGGGAGCAGAGGTTGGGGCAGACGAGACATTGTGGAAGCCCTTGGCTTGAATGAGGTCACGTTTGACAAAAGCAGCAGCTCCTTTGGGCTGGCAGTGCCAAGAACCATAAGCAGGCTGTGAGTCACTGTCGTCAGGATGAATGTGTTTATGCTTTAACTTGAACTTCCTTCCTGTGCTTGCCAGCTTGGTTAGGCAGGCGGGATTGAGGCAAGGCTTAGAAGGCGAGTTTGGAGCCTTCAAGAGGATCTCGGTTTGCAAAGCTCACTGCACAGGAACATTGAGAATCTCGATCTCTGCCAGGTTGCAATAATGTGAGGCAAAACCCGGAACAGTTTCTCCATATTCAGTCTCGGAGGTGTTCAGGGGGCAGGCTTGTTGGGAATTTAATGTTGCATTCTGGCCTTTCTGCTAGAAGATGATGTGGAATGACAACACAGCCTCCCATCTTATGGCTCCTCTTCGTGAATGCTAGCATTACTGTTCTGTTGATTTATGACCCGGCTTCTCTTGTTGTGATATGTTGCAAATTGCTCTCTGTAGTGAACAAGCACAGTTCCCTCTGCTTCTGCTGGGAAACAACCTGTCCACCATTTTAAGTGCCCATCCAGATGCTACTTAAACGCTGTCAGAGAACCTACCTCCACCACCCTCTTAGGCAGCACATTCCAGATTTCTACCATCCTCTGGATGTAAAGACTTTTCTTCAGATCCCCTTGAAAAAACTTCCTCTTCACCTTAAACTTACTCTCGATCTGTTGTTGATTGGTGCCAGGTCCAGTTTCTGTTGAGAGTGAGTGAATGAGGAGTCAGTTGGAGAATCTGTCAATGTGAGATCCATGGAAGTGTGTTAGGAACAGCCTGAGTCATTTGTCGATCCCTGAGGCTGTGTTAGAGAAATATGATGTGTCAACAAGGAATCCTGAGGAGCTGTCACTGGTGGAATATCGAAATTGGGGATGGATCAGCGGAAAGATGCAGGATATTTCTCTGTATTCATTTGCGGACATTTCTCGCTAGACCAGCTGATCCACCGTCCCTAATTGCCTCTTGAGAAGGTGGTGATTTTGGGTGCAGGTAGATCCACAATGATGTTTAGGGAGGGAGTTCCAGGATTTTGACCCAGTGACAGTGAAGGCGCAGTGATATATTTCCAAGTCAGGGTGGTGAGTGGAATTTGCAGGTGGTGTTACCTGCAGGTATCTGCTGCCTTGTCCTTTTTGGATGATAGAGACCATGAGTTTTGCAAGTGTCTAATCCTGGAAAGAGTAAATTTAAGGTGAAAAGGAAGTTGTTTCAAGGGGGTCTGAAGAAAAGTCTTTAGATCCAGAGGATGGTAGAAATCTGGAATGTGCTGCCTAAGAGGGTGGTGGAGGTAGGTTCTCTGACAGCGTTTAAGTAGCATCTGGATGGGCACTTAAAATGCCAGGGCATAGTAGGCTGTGGACCAAGTGCAGGTAACTGGGATTAGTGCAATTTATGTTTGTGGCTGGCATAGACATGGCGGGCCGAAGGTACTGTTATGGTGCTGCATGACTGTTTCTAGACTGCTGTTGAAGTGCAGCAGTGCATCATGTGGACGGTAGACGTTGCTGTCACTATGTGTCCGTGATGAAGGAAGTGAATGGAGAATGTGGTTGATCAGGGCCACAAAGGCTGTTTTGTCCTCTGTTGAGGGTCTTGGGTGTTGGAGTTGCACTCATCCAGGCAAGTGGCGAGGGTTCCATCAGATCCTGACCTGGATGTAATAGGAGGTGAGTTACTCACCTCAGAAATCTCAGTCTCTGACCTGCCCTTGTAGTCTTCGTATCGGTATACCTGGTACATTTCAGTTTCTCGGCAGTGATACTGCCCAGGGCATTAAGAGTGCTGATTGGGTGACCGTACCAATCATTGTGCATCTGCTAAGAGTTTGCCACAAAAAGTAGTTTTGACACCAATAGGTTGTGAGGCTTTATATGGTCTGGGATTTTAAACTATCCAAAAATCTTGTGTGTACTTTCCTTGGGGGTTGACCTGATTGGTCACCATTACATGCTATTCATAAACAGGCCAATGGTCTGACACTTCACCTGACAAAGGGGCAGCGCTTCGAAGCTTGTGATTTCAAATAAACCTGTTGGACTATAATGTCGTGTCATGTTCTTTTGACCCCGGCAATTAAAGTTACCAGAATTTCCCCTACCAGGCTGCATTTAGCCTTGTAGTGACGTGCACAATGAAATATAGAGTAATGCAGCAAAGAAACAGGCCCTTCGGCCCACCATGTCTATGCCGACCAACAATTAGCAAACTAAACTAATCCCATTAATCTGCATCAGGTGCAGACCCTGCTATGTCCTGGCATTTTAAGTGCTTGTCCAGATGCTTCTTAAATGTAGCGAGAGTACCTGCCTCCACCAGGTTCCATATTTCTACCACCCTCTGGGTGAAAAGATTTTTCCTTAGATCTTCGCTAAACTGCGTTAAATTTATGCCAGCTGGTCTTTGAACTGGCACATCTGGAGTATGGATTATATGCACCAGACTAGTGGCAGAAGTCCTCTTCCTCTGTAGACTATACATGCTTACAATGGTACAACACATAGCAGCCATCCAACTGCATTGGCAGTGAGGGAGGCTACAAGAGTGTGAGTGTAACAGATGTATGAATTATCACAATCATGGACTAACAAATTAACGTTTAGAGCTTGGAGCTTAACGCTAATGTTTAAAGCGGGCAAAAGCAACAATTACTCTGTTAAGTTCCAAATATCCTAGTGGTGTTTGAGAGGAACAGTGTAGAGGGCACTTTACTGTATATCTAACCCTGTACTGTACCTGTCCCAGGAATTTTTGATGGAGACAGTGCCAAGTGGCTTTACTTTCAGTTTGTAACAGGTACAGGGGCCTTTACTCTGTATCTAACCCTGTCTGTACCAATCTTGGGATGGGGAGAGCACAGAGGAAGTTTGTTCTGTATCTGATCCCATGCTGTATTTGCCCTGGAAGTATTTGATGGGGACAGTGTCAACAGAGCTTTCACTTTAGACGAGTAGAGGGAGCTTTAATCTGTATCTAACTGCATGCTGTCCCTGTCCAGGGAGTATTTGATGGGGACAGTATGGAGGCAGCTTTACTCTGTCAGATACCCTGGTCCACTTTGTATGGTGTGATCTGCCTTTATAGCACGCAAAACAACACTTTACACTGTATCTCGGTACATTGATTGACAACAATAAATCAACCAATGAATCACCCCGATTAATGTTATTCCAGGTTAAGAAGTTTTTGTTTCATTATGTAAGGTTTCAATTCAACTGTTAATTTGTGTTTTAATTCGATACGGTGCCCAACAGGGGCTTCATCATTACTTTGGACTGACTGTTTAAAAAAAGGTGCCAAGAGCTTTACCCTGTATCTAAGCCCTGTGCTGTCCGTTTCCTGGGAGTGTTTGATGGGGGACAGTGTAGAGGGAGCTTTACTCTGTACCTAACCCTGTGCTGTCCCTGTCCTGGGAGTGTTTGATGGGGGACAGTGTAGAGGAAGCTTTACTCTGTACCTAACCCTGTGCTGTCCCTGTCCTGGGAGTGTTTGATGGGGGACAGTGTAGAGGAAGCTTTACTCTGTACCTAACCCTGCGCTGTCCCTGTCCTTGGAGTGTTTGATGTTGCCAATGGAATTAAAAAGCATTGCATGCTTCATTTGTCGTCTCAATGGAATTCTGAAGCTGATGGGCAGAATCTAATTTCAGTGTCTTATGTCGGCAGTTTCTGACTTTTGTTTTCTTTTTGGTTTACAGGTGCTGTTTTTCCATTCCATGGAGTTAACGAGGAAAGTGTCAGAGGCTTGATCCACCGGGGATTTCCAGATATTCCAGAAAGGGCTACAAATGGGAATTCTGTTCCTATCCTGGTGTTGGCACTCGGCTTGTTTATGTTCAGGACACCTGGGGCTTTGAGAAATGGGATCTACTGCAACCTCCAATTATTTCATTGTCAAACTGAAAGACCTCGTTCTTTGTTGAGCTGTAGGCTGGACCTTCCCCTACCATCAATCCTAGGAATGGCCTTCCCAGATTCCAACCTCCTCAACACCTTCTCATGCATCATTAGCCGAAATGGATACCCAATCTAATCCAGCATGTGAGTAAATGGATTGATAATCCAGGAGCAAGATTCTTTTTGTTTTGCATCTTCCTTTTTTTTCCGTGTTTCCTGGTTTTGTTTGAACATGACCCATGGAGAGGAGCTTTGCTCTGAGATGCACCAGGATTCAGTTGTGTTAACGTACCTCGAGAGTGTCTTAATGCATCAAGCATCCGGGGGCAGTATGGGCACCCCATCCACCAAGGGCACCTCCGAGAAGGAAGGTGCTGCCTGCAAGAGCTCCGACAGTCACAGCAGCGGAGGTGGGGGAGGAGGTGCTGAAAGTTTTGTTGTCTCTCCGTCCCAGCAGAGGGCTTCAAAAGCTGCTTCCACGCTGAATGTGAAGAAGGCCAGGTTACTGCAAGCTGAGGCCTGCGACGGTGCCAAGCGGAGAAGAGTATGCGGCCATGGGCTCCAGTCGAATGATCAGGAGGGCACTGTCAAACAGGGGGATCTGGGAAAAGCCCAGCAGCAGCAACACAGCACATTGCTGGCCTCTTTGCTGCAGTCATTTAGCTCCCGTTTGCAAAACGTGGCGTTGTCCCAGCAAGCAGGTGCCCCTAGGTTGAGCCAGGCGCCGAGCCTGGGCAGCCCGCCTGAGGATGACCTGAGGAGCTACGGCCTGGTATCCAGCCACCTGCGGGCCCTACTGAAGAGCAGGGAGCCGAGCCAGAACGAGCACCTCCCCAAGGAGCCGGATGGACTATACCAGAGCCCTACCGAGCGTCCAAGGTTTCCCAGCTCCCCGGCGGATCGTCAAGGGGCTGCTGAGCCCATCTCCTGCTCGGCCCGGCTGAGGGCGGTGGCTAGCATGGTGGAGAACGGTGCCCGGCCTAATGGTTCACCCAAGCCCAGCGTGGCATGCAGCCAACTGGCCTTGCTGCTGTCGAGCGACACTCAGCTGCAGCAGTATACCCGGGAGCACTCGTTGGGTGCCCGTGCCCCTCACCCCTCTGCCAGCCAGAGACTGGCAGCCATTGCTAACCAGAAAGTGGCCGAGCCCTCGTCACCCCGCGACCCGGCTCGGGATCACCCCTCTAAGGATGGGCATCGCCGCGGTGCGTCTCGGGGCAATCCAGGGGTCCCTGAGCAGTCGCTGAGGTTGGCGGGTCACACCAGGAGCCCATCCAGTACCCGGGAGAAGAGTGTCGGGGAGCGGGACAGGTCGCCCCTGGGCCCCAATAACTGCAGCAGTCTGCTCATGCACCTCCTCAACACCAACAGCATCCCCAAGTCTTCAGCCGATGCCAGTACCGAGACCACCAACGGCCACCGCTGGCTGGGAGCCGAGAGGAGGGGCGGCCCTGCCTTCGATTACCGTCTGCCGGCCTGGGAGAAGCCGGTGAAGCAGGAGGCCGGCTCCCTGGAGGAGACTTACAGCAGCGACGAGAGCTCCCGCTCCAGTTGTACGCCTATGGATCTGTCCACCAAGCCCAGGATGTGTGAGCCCATTTCCCTCCATTCGCGCAGCTTGGAGCAAATGACCGAGTCCCTTCTCTTCAGCTGGAACCCCAAAGGCCCGAGGGTACAGAGCCCCGAAGTCAAGGAGGACCGCAATGGGCCCGAGTCCAAGAGCCACCAGAAGGTCACTCTCCTCCAACTGCTCCTGGGTCACCAGAACGGAGCGAGAGGGAACTGCACTCCCGAACCACAAGCCCCAGAGCTCAAGACTGAACGTCCCAGTAGCATTGCTACAACACCTGAGGCTTCAGTCGCTGGAATCGCTCTCAGCCAGAGGCCCAGGGGCCCGGAACACTTCCCTCCTTCCTCCTCCGCCTCCTCCTCCTCCTCTTCCTCCTCTTCATCTTCCTCATCCTCCTCGTTGTCTTCATCTTTCCAAGCGGCAGAGCAAAGTGCTGTAGTGAAGGTGACCCGCAGCCCACCAGCTCCGGCTGCTCACCGACCCCCGCCCCTGTGCCATGCCAGTGATGGCACCCACCATCTGCTGGCCCGGCGAGGGAAGCTGGCTAGCAGCAGCGAGCCCTCGAAGACCCTCCGACATTTCCCACAGCAGCTGGAAGCTGCCAAGGGGCACTGCGCCCTGGAACCACTGCTCCCCTCCGAGTTGGCCAAAGCTCACCAGTTTCCCAAACACTTCGCCTCCACGGAGTTGGCAACAAGTAGCCAGTACGTCTCGCGCCAGCCACTTGCCAGTGAGAGCCGGCTTTCCAATTTCTCATTCAGCGCAAGTAAGCTATTGCAAGACCTGGCACACACCGGCTTCCACAAGTCACCGGAAACCTCCCAAGCAGACACGGAAGACAAGAATGTTGTCCTATCCTCGGTGGAGACCAGGATGGGTGAGAGCGCTGACAACCTCACATTCAGTCGGTCAGCCAAGCCTGTGTGTTTTCACCAGTCGGTGCTGCTGGAGCCCAGTGCCAGGAGAGGTAGGCGACCGCTGCAGCCTGGCCCAGTGCCCAGTTCCGATCTCGAAAGCCTTCTCGAAAGACGCAGTGTCCTTCAGCTCTTGCTGAGGACCCCCAAGAAGGACAAGGTCCCAGCAGGCTCTCTGCATGGGAGACCAGCGGACCACCAGACCTTGGCAGGCCCCCAGCCACCAGGGACCCAGTGCAACGGGCAAGCTGCCGATACAGAGCCAATATCCATGGTCAAGGTAAAGACTGAGCCCATTGAAGAAGAGGGTGGCTTCCCCTCCACTGCCGGACCAATGGATCAAAGTGCCAATTGCCAGCCTCTGATGCCAAGCAAGACCGAGCAGAAGCACCCATCTTTCACGTTGGGCAGCGTGAAGCAAGAAGTGGCTAGCCCTGCTGTGCCCTCATCGCGCGCTCAGTGTCACCCCTGTCAGAAAGGGGGCGTCCTGAGCCAACTCCTGCAGCGGGACAGCACGGCCACCCTGGGCAGCTATGCCTTCAGTCAGCACCCGGCTGCTGGCAGTCTCGCTGAGACCCCGGCACCAACCTCTGGCTCCAGTAGCCCGTGCAACATTCCCAAGAAGAGGAAGCCTCCACTCACACCGCCCAGTGAACTGGATGACCTACATAAGATGGTAGACCGGAGCGAGGGGCTGAACAGCCATGACCTCCCATCCCGAGAGGCAGCCGATGGCTTGAGCGGCTCTCCGGGCTGTGGCACCAGGCTGCTGGATTTCCAACCTGGCAACGGTTTGGAGTTTGAGTCTCGAAGTAACGTGAAGGATCCCCAAGGCTTCAATGTCCTGAAACAGCTCCTCCTCTCCGAGAATGGCATCAAAGTGCTGCCTGGGCACAGGACTCTTCACAATGGCAGGTCTGCCAGTGACAGAGGGTCCCAGCCTGACCGAAGGCTGGAAGGAGACTACCCCACTCGCTTTTTCAGCCCATCCGAGCAGCTCAATGGCAACCAGAATGAGACTGTATCGGCCTTCGAGCCTGCCAGGTACCTCGGGGTCTTACCCGCTGCCGGCTCATCTGCACACTACGCGGCAGAAAACCCTGCCTCTGCCACTGCCCCAGCACAATCCGAGCCGGAGCACCAGGCCCCTTCCCTCGGAATGCCCACTGAGCCACCGTGGCTGACCAAGACTAACCCCATCCTGTATTACATGCTGCAGAGGGGCGGCCTGGGCCTGGTGCCCTCCCGGGCCAGAACAGGGGAAGGAGGCGCTGCTGAGGCCGACAGGAGAAGGAAGCCTCTGCCACGGCAGAGGGCCGAGCAGCCCGGTGGCCGTGTTGGGGTGTTACCCAGTCGCCGGACGGTCAAAGCAGAGCCCGGTGAGGACTCGATGGCTGGTCTCCAGGGCCCGGCCCCTGGTGTGCCACTGGATCTGAACGAAAATGCCAGTGGCATCCTGGAGAAAGTGGCAGCCATAAAGCGGGAGCCCGACTGAGTGGGACATTGGGACGGAGGGGAAATCGAGAGAACACGCAGGAACGAAAGCAAGAAGACAATCTTGTCCATTAGACCAAGTCTTGTGCAATACACTCTGGGTCAGCTAGATAGAAGGACAAATGCTGCATATATAATATATATGTATAAGTGTATATAATATAGATATATATGTATATCAGCGCTAACAGGCAGCTTGTTGGCTGGCATGATTGGAACTTGTATCTATTGCCAGGAATGCCAAGATATTGGGATCCACCAGTTTTTATATGGTAATTTTATATATACACACATATGTATATGCACACACATATATATGTACATATATATAAAATGAATATAATGAGGATGTTGCCATTTGTTTTTGGTTTGCCCCTGTCATGACCTGTACTGAAAAGCATGATAATCATGTTCAAGGTGCCATAGGCTCTAAGTTCCGTGCACCCCCATTGGGAGCTCTGCCATCTCTCCTTGGGGTGCTGGCACCAGTTGGTGGGCTCTTAAATGGCCCTTGCTCACCCGATCCCCCTACCCCGCTCCCTCACCCCAAGCCTGTTCCTTGTGATTTTTTTTTGTACCTGGTCTCCCTGGCAATGATCCCACCCGGACACCGCTTGCTTCTTGCGAGTTGGCCCCATGCCCTCCGCAGAACGCCAACCCTATCCCAGGAAGTGAAACGGGATGCTGCTTTGCGACTCACGTTCGCATGTTTTGACTGCTTTTCTTTTTCTTTCTTTCCCTTTGTTTCTCCTCTTTTCTTCTGCACGTAATACCTATTTCAATTTTTTTTGCACCGCCTTTGGTTTTTCTGAGACAACGTTGTCAGACGGTGGCATGAAACGTTTGTTTTGGTTTCGTTTGCATTGGTTTGGCAGGGTGGATGGACATGCTGCAATCTCTCGACGGCACTGGCCGTTGGAATGAATTTTAATATTTTTTGTGAGTTGAAACGCATCTTAATGAAACATGTTGGGACAAAAGGTGCCAGGTGGACAATCAGTCGATTCAAATGAGCTTTTTGTTTCATTATTCACACTGCAACTCCGGTTTATTGCCTGTTCTGAGCAGGGTCATTCTTCTCAAAAGTAATTCCCTCCACTGGAAATTTTAACTTGCCTTCTCTCACCAAGGGGTTATGTTACAACCTTCCTCTGTTCTTGCTGTAATGTAAATTGTATGTAAAAAGTGTGTGTGTGTGTGTGTGTGTGTGTGTGTGTGTGTGTGTGTGTGTGAGCGTGAGTGTATACACACACAGACGCAGTGTGTGTCCGTATGTTGGATGGGGGAAGATGCCTATATTGTGTTGCATGTAGCTGCATTTGCAAGTGTTTCAAATATTGTATAGTTATATATGCATATTTTGTCCAATTCTGTTGTTAAAAGAAATAGAAGACTAATCCCTCTAACTCTACGAACCGCATGGAATGAAAAGCATGTGGAATCCCTATGCACAAAAAAAAAGTGATGTGTTTATTAAAGAAAATGGAGAGATGAAAAGAGAATTTAATGTCTTAATAATCGAACTTTAACTTACTTGATCAGTCTGTGTACATTGTGTGTACATTGTCTGTACCTGTGTGGCCTGTCACTGAAGAAGTGGATAGCAGGGTGTATTCTGAGAGTTAAATGTCCTTTTCCTTAAGTGTTTCGAGCAATGTTCATTCCCGGAATCCCACACTTTGTCCCCTGCTACTCCTCCACCATGTTGGAGATTGCTCTCGTACATGGGTGAGCCTATTTATTTATGTTATAGAGTCATCGAGATTTACAGCACAGAAACAGACCCATGTTTTTTTTTTCCTCTTTTAATTCAAAGATGAAAATCTTGATGATCCAAGCTCCCTTGCTGTCCACCGCATGATTCTTCAGTTTAACGAAACTCTCTGTTTTCATGGGAGTCCATGTTTGATGTTTTATTTTTACCTTTTGCACAAAACCTCAGTTGGAATTCAGGATGAGAATATTGAGTTGGTATTCCACAGCCTACAGCTTCTTAGCACAGCTCAGATAAAAGACTAAGAAGCTTGCTACTGAGTATGATACTCTCCTGTCGTTTTGACACAGCTTTTGGTGTCCGGGATTTACAGTTCACAAGACCAGCAGGAATTGGGCCTTTAGGTGTAGCAGAGGAGGCAGGGAGCAGTAGGTGTTGGGGACCAACTGGTTAGACCAGCAAGGGTCAGAATTCTGGGTTGGGAAGACAAACGAGGAGTCAGGGACGCAGCGGAATCAGGGGTAATGCATCTCACAGACCAGACGCAGTGGGGGTTTATGGCTTGAGGGAGCTGGTGGAAATCGAGGCTTTGGGAGAGGGAGTCAGCAGAGGTCAGGGGAAGTGAGAACAGCAAACAGTCATCATCCAGGCTTCCAAGTCTGGGAGCCATGAGAGCGTTACACAAGGATTTCTCCACTGAGCAATCTCAACAACAAGGCGATATCGCAGACTGTTGAAACTCTCATTGTTTTCCTGCTCCAACTAAGGTTTTGTGCAGACTCGAGACTTCCTTAGGTGATTAATTTTTGTTGTCAATCCCAGCTTTCGCGGGATGATGCAGTGTAAACCCCCTTTGTTTTAAAGGTGAGTACTTTTGGACAATATATGGCAATGCTCCAATTATTTGCCCAAGGGTAATAGTTCTTCCACACGACAGTTACCCTCGAGCCTCTGAGGAAAGATTCCAGTTGCCAACCCAAGTGAAAGTTGAGAGCTGAGTGCCATTTCTCAGTTTTGTTTTTTGACAAAAATGAATTCAGTTTTGTGTAAATATGAAGAATTTGGTTTCTTTTTGTTGAAAACGAATGCACTGTAAACGATGGGAAATATTAGATTTTTTAAAAATAATATTTCAGTACAAATAGTATTTTGTGTTTATTTGGTCTTTTAGACAATGTTACGCCTGATCTAATACAAACCGTGAGAACTGTACCAGTTTCTTTTGTACTCTGCAAAAAAATGAATAAACTTTGGAATGAGAGGTGTGCATCCCTAATTTTGGTGCCTTTCCATAGTCTGTCTTTTTATCATGTTGTTCCATTTTCACCTTGGCATCCATGGGGAGGGGTGACTAGATGGTGATGGGGACCAAGCCTTTTGCCAGGTGTCAATGGGTAGTGTTGCAGATATGGGGATTCAGTAAATTGGAGAATTGTGTCCCACTCCTGAGGGAATGATGCATTGTCAGGGGAGCCATCTTTTTGGATGAGCTGTAAAGGTGATGCCTTTACTGCCCCTCCATTTTTTTTATTTATTCATAGGATAAGGGTGTTGCTGGCTTGGCCGGCATTTAGTGCCCATCCCTAAATGCTCAGAGGGCAGTTAGCAGTGGGTCTGGAGTCACATGTAGGCCTGACCAGGTAAGGAAGACAGTTTCCTTCCCTAAAGGGCCAGATGGGTTTTGCCAGCAATCGACAATGGATTCATGGTTATCATTAGATACATAATTCCGGATTTTTTTTTGACTGAATTCACGTACCACCATCTGCTATGGTGGGATTTGAACCTGGGCCACCTGCTCTCTGGATTACACTCCAGTGAAAATACCACTAGGCCTTTGCCACCCCTTAAAGTGGGCGTAGAAGAAAGCAGGGCACTATTTTGAAAGAGAGGCCAGAAGTCACGCGACTCTAGGTTATTGTCCAACAGGTTTGTTTGAAAAACAAGCTTGAGGAGCATAGCCCCTTCATCAGGTGCAGTGAGAAAGAAGCACATGGAACACAGAATTTCTAAGTAAAAGATTAAAGAGCCACACAACTGATGATCTCTTACTTAAAAGTTCTGTGGTCTTTGTGCTTTCTTCTCACTTTCCCTGATGAAAGGGCTATGCTCGGAAAGCTTGTGTTTTCAAAAAATCCCATTGGACTATAACCTGGTGTCATGTGATTCCTGACCTTGTCCACCCCAGTCCAGCACTGGCACCTCTACATCTTGAAGGAGAGGAAGGGAACTCTCTCTCTCTGTCTGTCTCTGTCTCTTCCTTCACCCTAGATTCTTGGCCAGTATTAACTCCTCAACTAACATAAACCAATTAAGAAACTGTTACCACATTGCTGCTTGTGGGAGCTTGCTGTGCATGTGTGTTTCAGACATTGCACAGAGCCTTCGTATCCAAAATCTATTCCATTGGCCACGGGGTGCTTTGAGGGTATGGAAACTGCAAATAATTTATCTTCCTTGGATTATTTTGGGTTGTTTACCTCTGATCTTTCACTCTCCTCCTGATGCCCACCGCCCTGAGTTTTTCCAGTTGTCATTCATCCCTCCCAGCCTCTGGGATCTATGATCTGATTCGCTGCTTCCTCTCCAAAGACTGTAGAATTTTCTAGAATGCTGAGCAGAAATGGACAACATGGAGTCTGGAGGGTGAGTTTTATTTTGCATTTCAACATAATCTCTGGAAGATTGAAACACTTTACAACAGTAGTTTGTTGTCTATGGGTATGTAATTTCTATATGTCTGAGGTTAATATATAACTGTTCCGTGTATTACCCTACTTCAGGACTGGAGTCCTCCTGAGGTAGGGTAAAACCCAAAACGTTCACTTCTCCTTTCCTCCAGATGCTACCTGGCCTGCTGTGTTCTTTCACCCTCCTGTTTGGATTCCAGTATCTGCAGTTTTTTTATCTCTGATATATAACTCTGTTGGTTTATGTCCATTAGATCAGCAATCACTTTGCTTTTTCAATTGCGTGATCATCTCTCCTTCCCTCCTATCAGCGATGGTGCACAGTTCTCTCCCACCATCCCACCAAGAGACTCAAAATTAGAAAAAAGTAGTAGGAAGAGGCCATTCAGCCCATCGAGTTCACTCTGTCGTTCAATATCATCATGGCTAATCTTCTATCTTGATGTCATTTTCCTGCACTGCCCCCATATCCCATGATATTCTTAATATCAGAAATCTGCCTGTGTCTCGAACACACTCAGTGGCCGTAGTTGTTCGTTAGCTCACTGAGCTGGTTGCTCTGTGGTGTGCAGAAGTCTCGTTACCCTCCTAGGCAACATCATCAGTGCGACGTCTAATCAAAGCGTTCCGAATTTATATGATCCTCTGGTGTGTGATGATGGGTACTCCTCTTCAGCATCCTCATCCTCCTCGTTGTCTTCGTCCTTCCAAGCAGCAGAGCAAAGTGAAGGTGAGCCGTAGCCACCCAGCTCCGGCTGCTCGCCTACTCCTGCCCCTATGATCCAGTCTCTGCGTCATTGCTTCCGCGATGAGACCTGCAATGGGTGACATACAGAATCCCTTTCAACGCGTGCAGTAAACATGACATTGGACAAACAGGGAAGAAACTGATGACCAGGATACACAAACATCAGCTGGCAGTAAAAAGACACAACCGATATTGACTTGTCTCGATACACGCAGACAATGAGGGCAATCACTTTGACTGGGCCAAAGTGACCATACTGGGACAAGCGAACAACAGACACAGAAGGGAATTTCTGGAAGCCTGGTTCTCAACACAGGACTCCATTAACAAACTCATAGAAATAGACCCCGTATACAGACCACTGCTAAAAAAAACAGAACCAGAAGTGACAAGATCCATCACACCAGAGGATCATATAAATTCAGAAGGAAGCAGAACAACAACGCTTTGATTTGAGGTCGCACTGATGATGTTGCCTATGAGGATAACGAGACATCTCCACACCACAGAGCAACTGGCTCAGTGAGCTAACGAACAACTCCATCCACAACCCAAGCTACAAATTTTCGCTAAGACCTTAACAAAATTCTCAGCGGCTGGATGTTTGGCTTAGAGAACTCCAGATTCAGCCTCTGTGTGAAGAAATTCCTCCTTATCTCAGTCAGACACAACTTACTGATGTAGAGTGAGTAGTGGGGGTGTCAGCTGGTAGTCCTCGGTGCTGTGTTTTTAGCTAAACAGCGAATGATCCCTATGGGTATAAGCAGCTGTGCTTTCCTTAAATGTCTTACAGGGAAGGAAACCTGCTCTCCTGACCCGGTCTGTCTCCAAACACTCACAGCAACATGGTTGGCCCTGAACTCTGTTTCGAAACCACTTGCCACTTCCTCATCAAAGGTGTTTAGGGATGGACGATAAATGCTGGCACTGACACCAATATTAGAAACTGAACTGGACCAGCCCTATAATTAATGGTGTTACCAGAGGTTTGGAACCCTGCACCATATAACTCACCTCCTGACTCCTCAAAGCCTGTCCACCATCTACAAGGCACAAGTCAGGAGTGTGATGGAATACTCCTCACTTGCCTGGATGGATGCAGCTCCAATAACACTCAAGAAGCTTGACACCATTTAGGACAAAGCAGCCTCATTTCATTATACATGGAAAATAGGAGCAGGGGTAGATCATTTGGCTTTTTGAACCTGCTCCATTCATTATGATCATGCAACTCAGTAGCCTGTTCCTGTTTTTCCACTTATCCATTTAGTCCCAAGTGCTATACCCAACTCCTTCTTGAAATCATTCAAAATTTTGGCCTAACCACCTTCTCATCAAGGGCATTTAGGGCTGGCAACAATATTGGCCAGAAACTGAACTTGACCACCCCTATAAATACCAGTGTTGACATTAATGCAAATGCAATTGGCATCCTCCAACATGCACTCCTTCTACCACTGATGCTCAGCAGCAGTGTGTACCATCTACATGATGCACAGCAACATTTTGCCAACATTGCTCCTTCAATGGCACCTTCCAAACCCTCATCCAAATCTGCATAAAATAGTTTGTCTTTTCTTGTGGTTGTTTCTTTCTTTTGCCAACCTGCTTTAACTCTTTGCCCTTCAGTTCTCAACTTTTTCGTAGATGTGGACATTTCCTCGCTGTCTTACCAATGCAGACTTCTCATGATTTTGAAACTTCTGTTAAAATGTCCTCTCAACCTTCTCAAAGAACAAGCCCAGCTTCTCCAATCTATCCTCATAACGCCTTCTTGTATACATTGTCAGAAGTTTTCATCCACCCAACCCATTCAAGTCCTTCCCAAAGTACACAGAATTGGACTTTACATGCCAGTTGAAGTCAAAATAGTATTTTATAAATGTCCCATTGTAAGCTCCTTGGTTTTGTACTCTAATCTTCTAGCCATATAGCCCAGGATCCAGTACATACATATGTATGTGTTAGGAATGGAGTAAGCCATTTGGCCTTTGAGACTACTGTACCATTCAATAAGACCATAGCTGATGGCACTACTCCACATTGCTCCCTATGCCCTGATAACCTTTCTCCACCACCGGTCCCCATCCCTTGCTTATCACGAATCTATCTAGCTCTGCCTTAAGCATGTTCAAAAACTTTGCTTCTATCACTTTTGGAGGAAAAGAGTTCCAAAGCCTCCTACCCTCCCTGAGAGAGAAAAACAATCTTAATAAATCACTTTCCCCAGGTGCTCAGCCTTCTTCACCACCCATTGCACATATGCAGTCAGCTCTCCCTGCTTCTTCAACACAGGGACACCTCACTGTGCTGTGAGTGTATCGCAATTCCTTGAAATCTCATTGTGTGTGTAACCGCTTTCAAATAGGCTCTAACTTCTGTCTATTTTTAATTTCCTCTCCGATCTATTTCAGAGATTTACATTGATTCGATCCAACTAGTTAATGTCCGTGCTCGCATTTTAAGCAAGACTTCTCTCACCTCCCTTTATTTAACCTGTGACGGGAAACATCCCAACCTCAAAAAGTACTTGGATGAGCACATGAAGTATCATAACATTCAAGGCTATGGGCCTGGTGTGGGAAAGTGGGACTTGCATAGGTAGTAATATAGTTGTTGGTGGTATAGACTTAATGGGCTGAATGGCCTCTTTGTTATATGATTCTAAGGTTGTAACTTTCTATTTCACTTTCACTATTATCACAGAAGTGTTACAGCGCGGAAGGAGACCATTCAACCATTGTGCTAGCACTAGCTCATCAAATGAACATCATTACCCAGGGCTAATCTCCTGCCTTATTAAATTATTTATATGCATACAACCAGCTAATGCCCTCTTGAAAAGATTTACAAGGATGTTGCCAGGGTCGGAGGGTTTGAGCTATGGGGAGAGGCTGAATAGGCTGGGCCTATTTTCCCCGGAGTGTCAGAGGCTGACGGGTGACCGTATAGAGGTATATAAAATCATGAGGGGCACAGATAGGGTCAATAACCAAGGTCTTTTCCCCGAGGTGGGAGAGTCCTAAACTTGAGGTGGGAGGGGAAAGACTTAAAAGGGACCTAAGGGGAAACTTTTTCACGCAGACAGTGTTGTGTGTATGGAATGAGCTGCCAGAGGAAATGGTGGATACAATTACAACATTTAAAAGGCATCTGGATGGGTACATGAATAGGAAGGGTTTAGAGGGATATGCGCCAAATGCTGGCAAATGAGACTCGATAAATTTAGGATATCTGGTTGGCATGGATGATTTGGACCAAAGGGTCTGTTTCCATGCTGTACAGCTCTATGACTCTATGAATACATATACTGAAACTGCCTCCACCACATTTCCAGGCAGTGCATCAGGACATAACTACTCACTGTGAGAAAAAAATTTTTCTCACACCACCATTACTTCTTTTGCAAATCATTTTAAATCTATGCCCTCTTGTTATCGTTACTTTTTCAAGCAGGAACCTTTTCTCTCTTTCTGCTCTATCAGCCCCTTCATCATTTTGAAAACCTCTTCTGTGTCTCCTAAATTCTGACTCCTGTCTCTCCTCCAGCCCTCTCTTTCTCTGCCACGTTTCTTTCCTCCATCCTCCCTTCTTCTGTTTGTTTGTCTGGCAGTTATCTGCTGAGCTTGACAGATTTAAGTAAAAATGGTTAACAAATGTTTGGCTCAGCAGGTCCTGCGCTGTGAAATGTTTGATAAACACAGACCAGTTTGGTTTGGCTTGGTGTCTTTTTGATGGTAGCATACACCAGAAGAAAATCAAAATGCTAGAGATGTCAGAACGCTGAAGCCAGGACAGGAAACGCTGAAGAACATGCAACAGGACAAGCAGCTCCTGGAGGAAAGGAAGATTGTTTATTTTTCTCTGAATTAATCAAAAAGTTGCTTTGATTTTACTTGTTCCGAGGAGTTTATTAGCTGCTAAGCTGCATAACCAATAAGATTAAAAAAGCAAACTACAAACTGGGGAGGGGTAGGCCTAGTGGTGTTGTCACTAAACTATTAATTCAGTGACATTGGTAACATCGTAGACCCTGGGTTCAAATCCCACTGTGGTAGATGGTTGAATTTGAATTTAGTAAGCACTAAAAATCTAATGTTATGTATTGAATGATGACCGTGAAACTTGTCAATTTTAGGGCGGCATGGTTGTTAGCACTGCTGCCGTACGGTGCCAGGGACTCGGGTTCAATTCCAGTTTCAGGCGACTGTGTGGAGTTTGTACATTCTCCCCATGTCTACATGGGTTTACTTCGGGTGCTCCAGTTTTCTCCCACAGTCCAAAGCTGTGCAGGTTAGGGTGGATTGGCCATGCTAAATTGCCCATGGTGTCCAGGGATGTGCAGGCCAGGTGGATTAGCCATGGGAAGTGTGGAGTTGTGGGGATAAGGTTGGAGGGATGGTTCTGGGTGGAATGGTCTTTGGAAGGGCAGTGTGTAGACTCGATGGGCCAAGTGGCCTGCTTTCACACTGTGGGGATTCTGTGAAAGGTTAAGACATCTGCAATGACAAGGCTGAAAATAAACACCGGATTTACCAGAATTCACAGAAAAAGAGTGGGGGTATGGGTGGGGGGTTAATTTTGGATACAAGATCCTTCCTCATTTTTACTAAAAAGGTCTAAGTGTTGATCAGACCTTTTACACATGCTTCTCACCTGCTGTACATTTCCAGTGTCTTTGAACCTTCTTTTGTTTTATTCATTCATGGGATGTGGGCGTTGTTGCCGAGGCCAGCATTTACTGCCTATCAATGGTTAAGAGTCAACCACATTGTTGTGGGTCTGGAGTCACATGTAGGCCAGACCAGGTAAGGATGGCAGTTTCCTTCCCTAAAAGACATGACTGAATCACAAGTTTTTTTTCCTGAAAATCAGCAATGAATTCATGGCCATGATGATACTCCAGCTTCCAGATAGTTATTGAATTCAAATTCCATGGCAGGGTGTGAACCCAGGTCCCTAGAACATTAGAGATAAAAGGTACTGCAGATGCTGGAGAATCCGAGATAACAAGGTGTGGGGCTGGATGAACACAGCAGGCCAAGCAGCATCATAGGAGCAGGAAAGCTTGATGTTTCGGGCCTAGACCCTTCATCAAAAATAGCCCCACACCTTGTTATCCCTAGAACATTACCTGGGTCTCTAGCAATAATATCATTAGGCTATCACCTCCTCTTGTTTCAAGTCATCACAAATGGACTTGATCAAGGCAACCTTTGTAGAAGCATTGAGTCGTCTGCCGCCTTCCATGCATTCTCCAATGTGGGTACAGTTTGGCTTTCTGGGGCATCGTGACATCCCATAGCTTTTCACAGCCAATGAGGCATTTAGGCTGTCCAGGTCAGTGCATTGAGTATAGGAGTTGGGAGGTCATGTTGCGGTTGTGCAGGATGTTGTTTCGGCCACTTTTGGAATACTCTGTTCATTTCTGGTCTCTCTGCTGCAGGAAAGATGTTGTTAAACTTGAAATGGTTCATAAAAGATTCACAAGGATGTTGCCATTACTGGAGGATTTGTGCTAATGGGCAGAGATTTAAAGTGAGAGGGGAAAAGATTGAAAAGTGACCTAAAGGGCAACATTTTCACGCAGAGGTAGCGCGTGAGTGGAACGAGCTGCCAGAGGAAGTGGTGGAGGCTGGTACAATTACAACATTTAAAAGGCATCTGGATGAATACATTAATAGGAAGAGTTCAGAGGGATGTGGTCCAAATGGGGCTAGATTAATTTAGGATATCTGGTCGGCAAGGACGAGTTAGACCAAAGGGTCTGCTTCTGTGCTGTACAACTCTACTTATTGGCAGTGTTCTCATTGCTATTTTAAAATGGAAAGATACCAGAAACAATAATGGAATAATAAAATCAAGAGGCTGCAGATGCCGGAAATCTGAAATAAAAACAGAAAAAGCTGGAGAAACTCAGCAGGTCTGATAAGTTCGAAAATTGTAATGAAATAAAACAAAGAACTGCAGATGCTGAAGGTCTGAAAGAAAAATACAAATTGCTGGAGAAATGCAGCAGGTCTGGCAGCATCTGTAGAGAGGAAGCAGAGTTAACATTTTGAGTCCAGTTGCACTCGTGCAGAAATGCAGCAGGTTGAGAGTGAAACAGACCTGTGTAAGGAGAACAGAGAAATTGAGATGCTCAATATCATGTCAGCAATCCTTAATGAAGAGGCCAAGGGCAGGGAAAAGGCCAGAGGGAGGGGTCTGGGTGAAGGGGAGTGTTGCAGATGGATGAAAGGTGTGGGGAAAGAGCTCCTGTCCAGGTGAGGGGGGAGTATTGGAGACAGGTGAGAGGGTCTGTGTGACAGGGAGAGACATCCTGAATACATGGCAAGAAATGGATTTCGATGAAGAGATGGAATTAGAGGGATGGGTGAGGTAAGAAGGATCTAGAGGGAATTTGGTACCCTTGAATTTATGGAGCTTGGTTTTCTTAATAGCTGAAAGGAAGAGAAAAGACTTCTTGTTAAAGTGCTATATTAAACAAAGAATGAAATAGAATTGGGAACGGGGACAATTTAGCGATAGCGTGAAATGGTGCTGATGGAGAGAGAGAGACTGTGTAAGCTGGCACAGGGCAGACCGAAACGGGCATCTGAAAGTTGCCGGTACAGTTTCTGGCTGGAAGTGTTCCTGGTGGTTTCATTACATACCTCCAGTTCCCACCCAGTGAAATACTGGCTGATACAGACCCTGCCCCCTCTTTCCCCAACATTCCTCAAGCAATCAACATGTCATTCAGGAGACAACGGGGACGCACACTTTTAAAATAAAATGCTTCTGAGCTTTTTCTTGCTCACAAAAGTTCACAAAGCAGTTCTCAGGAAGTTAGCTGTGAGGATCAGGTTATAATTTATGGGAATCAAGTTAAGTACATGATAGGGAAAGGGATAGAAGGATGGGTAGGTGGGATTGGCTGATTTTTGGATGGAAGATTCTTTGTGTGAAGCTTACATACATGCACAGACAGTCTTGCCTACTAGCCTGTTCCGACATTGTAATTCTGAAGGGACTCTGTAGTGAGACCCAGGCAAAGCAGGGAGGTGATTCAGTCCCTTGTGCTGGTTCCACCATTCAGTTATCGAGTCATTAAGCCATTCAGCATGGAAACAGACCGTTCACTCCAACTCTTCTGTACCAACCAGATATGCCAATCTGACCTAGTCCCTAGTGTGTGTGCATTTGTACGATTATAGAACATAGAACATAGAACAATACAGCACAGTACAGGCCCTTTGGCCCATGATGTTGTGCCGAACTTTTACCCGAAACCTAAGGTCTATCTAACCTCCATCACTACCTTATACTATCATCCATATGCCTATCTAATTGCCGCTTAAATAGAGGGAACTGTGAACATGAAACCCAAGATCCCTCTGCTCCTCCACACTGCCAAGTATCTTTCCGTTAACCCTGTATTCTGCTTTCAAGTTTGTCCTTCCAAAATGAATCACCTCACACTTTTCAGGGTTAAACTCCATCTGCCACATCTCAGTCCAGCTCTGCATTCTATCAATGTCCCTTTGTAACCTAGAACAGCCCTCCGCACTGTCCACAACGCGACCCACGTTCGTATCGCCTGCGAACTTGCTAATCCACCTTTCCACTCCTTCATCCAAATCATTTACAAAAATCACAAATAGAAGAGGACCTAAAACAGATCCTTGTGGTACACCACTCGTAACTGAGCACCGTGTTGAATATTTTCCATCCACCACCACTCTTTGTCTTCTAAGGGTCAGCCAATTCTGAATCTAATCTGCCACATATCCCCCTATCCCATGCCTCCTTACCTTCTGCATGAGCCTACCATGGGGAACCTTATCAAACACCTTACTTAAATCCATGAGTACGACATCCACTGCTCTACCTTCATCCACGTATTTGGTCACCCCTTCAAAGAATTCCATAAGGTTTGTGAGGCATGATCTACCCCTCACAGGTCCATGCTGACTATCACAAATCAAACTGTGCCTTTCCAAGTGATCATAAATCCTGTCTCTCAGAGCCCTTTTCAATAATTTGCCCACCACTGACGTAAGGTTAACTGGTCTGTAATTTCCGGGGTTATCCCTGTTCCCTTTTTTGAACAAGGGAATGACGTTTGCCTCTTTCCAATCTTCCGGCACTATACCCGTGGACAGTGAGGATGAAAAGATCATCGCCAAAGGCCCTGCGATTGCGTCCCTCGCTTCCCATAGAATCCTTGGATAAATCCCATCAAGCCTGGGGGACTTATCTATCTTCAACTTCCTCAGAATTCCTAGCACATCTTCTTTACTAACATCAGCCTCCTCTAGCCTACCTGCCTGTTTCACAACGTCCTCCTCTACAACTAGGTCCCTCCCAGTTGTGAATACTGAAGAAAAGTATTCATTGAGGACCTCTCCTATTTCTTTAGGCTCTGTGCACAAATTCCCTTTACAATCCTTGATAGGCCCTACCCTTTCTCTGGTCATTCTCTTGTTCTGCACATATATGTAAAAAGCCTTGGAGTTTTCCTTGATCCTATCTGCCAAGGTTTTCTCATGCCCCCTTATAGCACTCCTAAGCCCTTTCTTCAGCTCCTTCCTGGCTAAGTTGTATCCCTCTTGAGCCTTTTCCATTCCTCTTTTCCTAAACCTTACATAAGCCTCCTTCTTTTCCTCTTAACCAGTCGTTCAACTTCTCTCGAGAACCATGGATCCCTCACTCGACCGCATCTTCTCTGCCTGCTAGGGACAAACATATCGAGCACATGCAGTATGCATTCCTTAAACAATCTCCACATTTCTGTGGTGCTCTTCCTTGACAGCATCTGTTCCCAATTTGTGTTACTCAGTTCTTGTCTAACTGAATTGTAATTACCCTTCCTCCAATTGTAAACTTTACCCTGCCGTATGTACCTATCCTTATCCATGACTATCGTGAAAGAAGCAGAGTTGTGATCACTACCGTCAAAATGCTCTCCTACCAACAGGTCTAACACTTGGCCCGGTTCGTTGCCAAGCACCAAATCCAAGGTGGCTCTCCTTGTGTTGGTCTGTCCACATACTACGTCAGGAATCCTTCCTGAATGCACTGGACAAAATCTGCTCCATCTAAACTATTACAACTAAAATGTTTGCACGTATGTGTGTGTCTGTGCACCTATGAATGTGTGTATATTTGCTTGAAAGTATGTGTGCCCTCCTGTTTCTGTGTGTGTGCAACTGTGTGTGTGTGTGTGCGTATAACTGTGAGTGTGTTCCTGTTTGTGAGTGAATGTTTACCTGTGTGCTTGTGTATCTACGTGAATCTATGTGTTTGTGAGAGTGTGCATGCATCTGTGTTTCTAAGTTGTATTTTCTGTGTCTGTGTGAGTGTGTGCATTTTTGTGTGTGTGTATCTATGTGTGTGCGTGAGTGTGTATGAAATTGAGTGTTATCTTAGGATCTTATAAGGGATTACCCATTTTCCCATTTTCTGAGGAATTATTAACTGCAATTGAAGTTGAGCTGTTGTAGAGCTAAAATACCAGGAGAATTTTGTGATTTGAAAAGAATCAAATGGTACACATTTTTAGCAATGCAAGTGTTATGATCCCAAAATGAAATCTGGTGCAGTTTCTTTTCAACTTGCTGATGGTACGTGGGTGTCATTAGCTGAGTCAACAGTTGCTGCCCATCTTGAGAGGAAAGCTAAGAGTCAACAAGTTTGCAGTGCATCTGCCGTCGATTTAGATTTAGATATTAGATATTAGATTTTATTGTCATGTGTACTCAAGTACAGAAGTACAGGAGTACAGTGAAAAGTGTATAAAGTTGCCACACAAGATGCCATCTTATGGTGCCATCTTATAGAGAAAGAGGGAAACAGAGTTGAAAAGTTAAGCAATACAGGCCAACATAGTACAAGTATAAAAATGAAGAAATAAAGTTAAAAGTTTTCGACAGTCTTTCTTGAGAGCTTATTCATAATGTGGCCCCAATCTCCTCCACTTAACTTGCTCTCTGGGAGACCTCAGCAGCCTGTTCTTGCATGTTGCCGCTGCAGATATTTGGGGGCACTTCCCTCACTGCTCGATCTTCCCACGTTGGGCTGCAATGCCATCCCCACTGAAGCTGCCACTTCCAATCTCCTGCTGCTGCACTCGGAACATGCCCAGTCAGGACCCACTCACAGCCTCCAGTGGCTGGGTATGTGTCAGACCAGGTAAGGACAGCAGATTTCTTTCACTAAAGGGCATTTGGTGACATGGTTGCCATTAGGCTAGTTTTTATTTTGAATTGATTTCAGATTTTAACCATTTGCTCTGGTAAAATTGGTGGATAAAATGCTGGGACTTGAACACATTCCCCTGGGTTCTAGACTTCTGGCCCAGCAGCATTACTGCTCTGCCACGACTTCCTCTTTAGCTTGTCGTGATCTTTGTTTGCTTTGGCATGCTATTCTTTCACTGATATTTTTAAACTTCACTTGTGGAATGTGGGCATCACTGGCATTTAGTGCCCGTCTCTAGATGCCCTTGAGAGGTGGTGGTGAGCTGTCTTCTCGAACCACTGCAGTCCATGTGCTGTAGGTTGACCCACAATGCCCTTGGGGAGGGAATTCCAGGGTTTTGGCCCAGTGACAGTGAAGGAACAGCAACGTACTTCCAAGGTCAGAAGTCTCATGATGCCAGGTTGTAGTCAAACAGGTTTATTTGAAATCACAAGCTTTCGGAGCGCTGCTCCTTAGTCAGGTGGAGTGGAGACAAGCACCCAGGCACAGAATTTATAGGCAGAGAGATCAAAAGATTGTCCAAATTTCCAAGTCAGGATGGTGGGTGGCTTGGAGGGGAACTTGCAGGGGGTGGTGTTCCAATGCTGCCATTGTCTTTCTAGATGGAAGCGGCCGTAGGTTTGGAAAGTGCTGTCTAATCTAAGCGCACAAGGCTGCAGATTTGGTTTTAGCAATGAAATAGAAGTTTATTGCACAAAATAAATAAAAGTAAATTAAAACAAGCCAAGCAATCTGCATAGAGAAATTCCCTTCCCTATCAAATCTGTAGGTTTGACTTAACTGTTTCTTCACAGTTTTGCTCCTGTAAGATGAACTACTTTTGCATGGGGATCTCTAGGACCTCATTTGCCCTGTGTAGTACAGGGTCACCACTTACTGGCTCAAACTTAGGAGGTGCTTGTAATGCATGTTACCAACTATTTCCAGGTTACCTTGATACAATGGACGTTGTTACAGAAACTTTGATGACGACCAGACATTAGGTCTCACTCCTTCGAGATCCTAAACTCTTCTGACCACGAGTCCACATGAAATCATTCCAGTCTAAACTTTAATTCAAAGGGAATGGAGTTTAAAATTAGAGATAACGCAGTGTGGATCTGGAGGAACACAGCAGGCCAGGCAGCATCAGAGGAGCAGGAAAGCTGATGATTCAGGTCAGGACCCTTCTTCAGAAATGGGGGAGGTGGAAGGGAGCTAGGAAATAAATAGAGAGAGGAGGGGTGGGGCTGGGGAAGGTAGGTGGGATGGTGATAGGTGAGTGCAGGTGGGGATTGGTCAGTGAGGTAGGAGGGGCGGATAGGTGGGAGAGAAGATGGACAGGTTGTGTCAGGTCAAGGAGGCGGGGATGAGAGAGAGGGTTGGTCATGGGATGAGGCTGGCGGTGGGGAGATTTTGAAACTGGTAAAATCCATGTTTAGTCCATCGGGCTGTAGGCTCTTGAGGCGGAATATGAGGTGTTGCTCCTCCAGTTTGCAGATGGCATCATTGTGATCCTGGAGGAGGCTCAAGGTGGACATGTCACGCAGGGAGTGGGAGAGGCAGTTGAAGTGGTTCGCGACTGGAAGGTGTTGTCCTTTGTTGCGAACTGAGCGCAGGTGATCTGCAAAACAGTCTCTGAGCCTCCGCTTGATCTCGCCGATATAGGGGAGGCCACATCGGGAACAGCGGATACAATAGATCACATTCGCGGATGTGCAGGTGAACCTCTGTCTGATGTGGAAGGTTTTTTTGGTTCCTTGGATGGATGTGAAGGGGAGGTGTCGGGGCAGGTGTAGCACTTCCTGCGGTTGCAGGGAAAGGTGCCGGGTGTGGTGGGGCTAATGGGGAGTGTGGAGCGGATGAGGGAGTCGTGGAGAAAGCGGCCCCTACGGAAGGCAGATAGGGGTTACATTGATGACTGTATCGGCACTGCCTCATGCTCCCACAAGGAGCCTGAACAGTTCATCTACTTTACTAACACCTACAGCCCAATGGCCTAAACATGGATTTTACCTGGCTCCTCTGATGCTGCCTGGCCTGCTGTATTGTCTCTGACTCCAGCATCTGCAGTTCTTACTATCTCTGGTGGAGTTTAAAATTAGTCTGGCTAAACCAAGGCACTAGACAGATTGCAGTTGAAATACTGTGAACAGTTTTGGGTTCTTCATCTAAGGGAAGACATACTGGCATTGCAGGCTGTCCAGGGGAGGTTCACTCAAATGATCCCGGGTAGGAGGGGCTGTCTTATGGAGGAGAGGTTGAGTAGGTTGGGCCTGTACTCAGTGGAGTTTAGAAGAATGAGAAATGACCTCATTGAAACATACAAGATTCTCCAGGGACTTGACAGGGTAGATTTGGAGAGGTTGTTTCACCTTGTGGGAGAGTATAGGAGCAGAGGACATCATCTCAGAGTAAGGGCTGGCACACATAAGGCAGAGATGAGGAGGAATTTCTTCTTTCAGAGGATTGTGAATCTGTGGAATTCTTTACCAGGAAGGCTGTCAAGGCTGGGTCCTTAAGTATATTCAGGGCTGAGATAGAGAGATCTTTAATCAGTAAGGGAATCAAGGGCTAGAGGGAAAAGGCAGGAAAGTGAAGTTGAGACTTGTCTTGGTGAGACCACACCTGGAATAGTGTGTGCAGTTTTGATCTCCTTTTCTGAGGAAGGATGCTCTTGCTCTCGTGGGACTACAGCGAAGGTTTACCAGGCTGATTCCGGGGACGGCGGGTCTGACATATGAGAAGAGATTGACTAGGTTGGGATTGTTTTCGCTAGAGTTCAGGTGAATAGGGGGGGATGTCATAGAGACTTAGAAAATTCTATCAGGACTGGACAGGCTAGATGCAGGGAGGATGTTCCTGATGGTGGATGTAGGGTCACTGTATGACGATTCGGGGTAGACCATTTAGGACAGAGATGAGGAGACATTTCTTCACCCAAAGAGTGGTGAGCCTGTGGGATTCATTACCACAGGAAGTAGTTGATGCCAAAACACTGAATGTATTCAAGACGCAGCTAGATATAGCACTTGGGGTGAATGGAATCAAAGGTTATGGGGAGAAAGCAGGATTAGGCTACTTCGGTGGACGATCAGCCATGATCATGAAGAATGGTGGACCAGGCTCGAAGGGCTGAATGCCTTCCTCCTGCTCCTATCTTCTATGTTTCTATGTGGATCAGCCATGATCTCATTGAATGGCAGAGTAGACCTGATAAACATAGAACTTGGAACAATACAGCGCAGAACAGGCCCTTTGGCCCGCGATATTGCGCCCACCTGTGAACTAATCTAAGCCCATCCCCTTACACTATCCCATCATCATCCAGATGCTTATCCAAGGACTGTTTAATGGCCCCTAATGTGCCTGCCCCTAAATTGGCAGGCAGGGCATTCCACGCCCTTACCACTCTCTGAGTAAAGAACCTGCCTCTGACACCTGTCTTAAATCTATCACCCCTCAATTTGCAGCTATGGCCCCTCGTACAAGCCGACATCATCATTCTAGGAAAAAGACTCTCACTGTCTACCCTATCTAAGCCTCTGATCATCTTGTATGTCTCTATTAAATCCCATTTTAGCCTTCTTCTCTCCAATGAGAACAGACCCAAGTCCCTCAGCCTTTCTTCATAAGACCTTCGCTCCAGACCAGGCAACATCCTGGTAAATCTCCTCTGCACCTTTTCCAATGCTTCCACATCCTTCCTGTAATGGGGCGACCAGAACTGTATGCAATATTCCAAGTGAGGCCGCACTAGCGTTTTGTACAGTTGCAGCATGACATCACGGCTCCGGAATTCGATCCCTCTACCAATGAAACCTAACACACCGTATGCTTTCTAAACAGCACTATCAACTTGGGTGGCAACTTTCAGGGATCTATGTACCTGGACACCAAGATCCCTCTGCACATCCACACTACCAAGAATCTTTCCATTGACCCAGTATTCTGCCTTCCTATTATTCTTCCCAAAGTGAATCACCTCACATTTATCTGCATTGAACTCCATTTGCCACCTTTCAGCCCAATTCTGCAGTTTCTCCAAGTCTCCCTGCAACCTGCAACATTCTTCCACACTGTCCACCACTGCACCGACTTTAGTGTCATCTGCAAACTTACTAACCCATCCACCTATGTCTG
>JAHRHZ010000061.1:25450469-25496626 GCA_024137785.1 Ginglymostoma cirratum
GCCTAAACCCATTTCTGATGAAGGGTTTAGGCCCGAAACGTCAAGTTTTCCTGCTCCTATGATGCTACTTGACCTGCTGTGTTCATCCAGCTCCATGCTTGTTATCTCGGATTCTCCAGCATCTGCAGTACCTTTTATCTCTCACCTACATAAGCTGAATGGCCCACTTCTGCTCCTATCTTTAATGGTCTTATGGTGGGTGCTGTTTAAGGTACTACTCAGTGTTAACCATTTCTTACTTTTACACCCCTATACAGCATGCTTGTGTCTGTGAGTCAGTCTGTCTCTGCTTGACACTTGGGTGTCATCACTTTGGTGGCTGCCTGTTAATGTGCTTGCTTGTGGGATCAGTCTGTGTGTGTGGTTTCTTTGTGGGTGAGGGGTTAGGCATGGCTCTTTTGTGGGTATGGTTGTGTGCACCTCCTTGTTTGGTTGTGAGCATGTGTTTGTGTTTCTACATGAATGTATGTGTCTCTTGTCTATCTGCCTCAGTGTCTGTCATTCGCATATATGTGTGCCTCTTTGCATTATTGTAATTTTGTCTCTTTGCATCAATCTCTATGTCTGTGTATGTTTTTATCTATGGGTGAATATATCTGTACACCTGCGTGCATATTTGTGTGACTTTGCGTGTGTATGTGCATCTATGTGTTTTTCTGTGCCTCTGGATCCATATATCTGTGGGTCTATGTATCTACATTGTTTTTTGTGTGTGTGTGTGTGTGTGTGTGTATCTGTATGCATGCTTATGTGTCTGTGTGTGACTATGCATGTGTCTGTGTCTGTGTGCATGTGTGTCTGTGTGTTTCTGTGGGTGTGTCTGTGTTCGTGTGTGTTTGTGTATCTGTGTGTGTGTCTGTAGGCATGTGTGTGTGTGTATGCATGTGCCTGCGTATGTGCGTCTGGATGTGTCTGTATGCATGCCTGTGGGTGTGTGTGGATGTGCGTCTGGGTATGTGCCTGTGTGCATGCCTGTGTGTCTGTGTGTGTGTGCGTCTGTATGTGTGTACCTGTGTGTCTGTGTGCGTGTGTGAATGCGTATGTATAAGTTCCAGCTCGTACCCTTTCAGAAACCCTGGGAAAGATTGTGCTGGATAACCAGAGTTTCAATGAGGAGTTTTGATTACAGCATGGCAAGGTTACAGCCTCAGACATAATACAGGTATAAATAAGTCACAATCTGTTTCTTTTGTCAATCAGTTGCCCCGGGGGTCGGGTGTTTTGTTCCCTGAGTGGAATTGGGCCCTGCTTCATTCAGCAGGAATCTGGGCTGTAATTAGAGAATAAATGCTGTTGTACATTATAGCCAGTATCAGCCACCACCCAACAGGTCAGGCCATTGATTAAAACTAGGTTATAGCTTTGTTCAACCATGTCAGCTCTTTATTCCTAGACCCAGCAGCAGTCAGAAGGTCAGGCTATTGATGAAAACTAGGCCGAACCAGGCACACTGCTGCAGTAACTTGAGTCAAGAATGAATAACATGAGAGCTCAAACATTCTGCGGCTTTGTAACAACACGATAATATACTCATGGCATTCCAGTGTATAATCTTGGGATTATATTTCTGTTTAATTCTCTTCCCTTAGGCCACTGCAATCCAAGCTGAAAACCAGAACAAAGAAAGAGCTCACATTTTTGCAACGCCTTTTCATGATTTCGAGACACCCAAAAGAATTTTAAAAGCACAAGCTATCCTTACTTAGAGCTGTACACATTATTATAATTTAGGAAATGTGATAGCCATTTTGAACACAGTGAAGAATCACAGCAGTGAGATAATGATCACATAAATTGTGTTTTTATAGAAATTGTATCAGAGATAAAAGGTACTGCAGATGCTGGAGAATACGAGATAACAAGCATGGGGCTGGATGAACACAGCAGGTCAAGCAGCATCATAGGAGCAGGAAAACTTGACGTTTTGGGCCTAGACCCTTCATCAGAGTGTTCATCCAGCCCCATGCTTTTTATAGAAATTGTTTGGAGGATCAATATTGATTGCAAAGGGAGAACTTCCTTTGAAATTTATTCTATCGTGAGATGTGATGCTCATTTGTCACCTTTGAACTGAGTGGCGTGCTCAAAGGGTATTTCAGAGTAACCACATTGCTGTGGGTCTGAAGTCACATTTAGGCTAGACAGTTAAGAGCGGTAAATTACTTTCCTGAATGAGTGAACCACATTTTTTAGAAAAATATCAACTGATAGTACGTGGATGGTCACAGAAGCTAGCTTTTCAATTCTAGATTTATTACTTCCAAGTACAGTTCCAATGATGGGATTTGAACCCACAATCCTGAACTTCCAGATTAAACTGTCAGCCCTATACATCTCCCCATCTTTGTTTTCATGCTTTGAAAGACTGAGCCTGGGATCTTCACATTCATGGGAGCGGACAGGTTGGACTTTGTTTTAATATGTTCCCTGAGAGACAGTGTCTCTGACAGTGCAGCACTGCAGCAGCACCACAAGGGGAGCATACGCCTGGATTTTGTGTTCAGGTACATGAATGGGAACTCAAACCCAACCTCTTGTCTCTAGAGAGAATATTACCATTGAGTCCAGATTTGTATCACTTGGTTTTTACAAGAAAGATCCTGGAGGAGAGCAAGGCAGTTGCAATTTTGGATTAGAAGCATTCTGTCCTATTTGACTTAGTCCCATAAAGAGGGAGAGCAGGAGAGAGGGAAATAGCAAAATCTGCTGTCATTCTGCAGCGTTCCTCAAATGCTCCCAGACCTCCCTGGGGATTACATTCACTGCTCATCCAGTCCAATGTTTCTATGTGCGGCAACTTTATTCCCATGATGTTGTGCTGAACATGACGCCAAAGTAAACTAATCACTTCTGCCTGCCATTGGTCCTCATCCCTCCATTCCTTGCATATTCATATGCTTATCTAAAAATGCCTTAAACACCCCTATTGTATCTGCTTCCACCATCACCCCGGCAATAGATTCCAGACTCCTACCACTGTCTGTGTAAAATACCTGTCTCCTTTGAATTTTCCCCCTCTCATCTTAAATGCATATACCCTAGTTTTAGACATTTCAATTCTGGGGAAAAAAGATTTTGCATCAATCCTATCTATGCATCTGAGATAAAAGGTACTGCAGATGCTGGAGAATCCGAGATAACAAGCGTGGGGCTGGAAGAGGGTTCCAGAATAAAACCCTCTTTCCCTCCCCCATTTCTAATGAGGGGTCTAGGCCCGAAACGTCAAGTTTTCCTGCTCCTATGATGCTGCTTGACCTGCTGTGTTCATCCAGCCCCACGCTTGCTATCTATGCATCTCATCATTTTATAGGATTCTACCAAGTCTCCCCTGAGCCTCTGCAGCTCCAGAGAAAACAACCCGAATTTTTCTTGCGTCTCCTTATAGTTCATATGCTGTAATCCAGGCAGTGTCCTGGTAAACCTCTTCTGCACACTCTCCAAAACCTCCATGTCCTTCCTGTAATGTGGTGACCAGAATTAAACACAATACTCTAAGTGTAGCTCAACCGAAGTCTTATAAAGCTGCAACATGACATCCTGACTCTTCTATTCAGTTCTCTGATCAATAAAGGAAAGCATTCCATATGCCTTCCTTACCATCATATCTTGTGGCCACTTTCAGGGAGCTATGGACTTGAATCCCAAGATCCCTCTGTAAATCAATGCTGTTCAGAGTCCTGTCATTAACGGTATACTTTTCCTTAACATTTGATCTCCCAAAGTGCAGCACCTCACACTTACCAGATTAAACTCCATCTGCCATTTCTCCACCCGTATCTGCAGCTGAACTATATCTCACTGAATCCTTTGCCAAACTTCCACGCTATCCACAACTTCACCGATCTTTGTGTTGTCTGCAAACTTACGAACCCACCCATCTACATTTTCATCCAAGTCATTTATCTATATTGCAAACAGCAAAGGCCCCAGTATAGGCCCCTATGGCACACCACTGGTCATAGACCTCTAGCCTGAAAAACATCTTTCCAGCACTACCCTCTGCCTTCTATGGGCAGGCCAATTCTGAATCCAAGCGGCCCAGTCACTGTGGACCCCATGCATCTGAATCTTTTGGATGAGCCTACCATGAGGGACCTTGTTGAAAGCCTTACTAAAATCCATGTGGACAACATCCACTGTTCTACCTTCATTGATCACCTTTGTCATCCCCTCGAAAAATTCAATCAAATTAGTAAGACGTGACCTGCCCTGCACAAAGCCATGCTAACTGTCCTTAATGAGGCCATGCTTTTCCAAATGTGTGTAAATCCTATCCCTAAGAATTCTCTCCAATATACCAACACACCACTGAAAAAAAGTCCGGAAATGAGATAATCGACTCCAATGGACCCCAGAGTTTAAATAGCAGCGGGAAAACACAACAGTGCTTCATCGGAGGCTGCGCTGATGATGTTACCCAGCAGGGTAATGAAACGTCTGCATACTAATGAACCAGCTCAGCAAGCCAACCAACCACATCAAAGGAGACCAAAACTGTGCTCCACTTAAAGATGTGTTCTCACCAATGCCCTGTGCAACTGAAGTGCTATTTTCTTACTTTTACGATCAATTCCTCTTGTAACGAAGGATAATATTCTTGATTGTAACCGAATACAAATGCTTTGTGACTCATGCACAGGAGCATCTAAATACCTCTGCACCTCAGAATTCTGCAGTCGTTCTCTGTTTAAGTAACATGCTGCTTTTTGTAATCTTCCGGCCAAAGTGAACAATTTCACATTTTCGCACGTTATACCCACTTGGTGAGACTTTTTCCACTCATTTAGCGCACTACATTTATCTGCAACTTCCGTGTGTCTTCTTCCCAACACTTTTACTTTACCATCTTCATGCTATCTGTTAATTTAGTTATTAAGTTTTCAATCCCCTAATCTAGGTCATTAATACAAATTGTAAAAAGTTGAAGTCCAAGCATGGGCCCCTGTGGGACTCCTTAGGATACATCACTGCAATCAGGCAAAGATTCACTTCTGTATATGTTATGACCCCAGTTGGACAAGTCAGGTTCCAGACTGAAACCTGTCTTGATAGATTATAATTTGTTTTGCTTTGGATTTAATGAGGTAGTGTCTCACAGAAACATAAGCATGCAATGTTACTAATTTTATTTTAACATGAGTTGCTGAATGAAGAGATCTGCATTCATGGTTCCTTGAAAGTAGAGTCCCAGGTAGACAGGATTGTGAAGAAGGCATTTGGTACACTTGCCTTTATTGGTCATCTGGATGACCATTTAAAAGACATCTGGATGGGTATATAAATAGGAAGGGTTTAGAGGGAAATGGGCCAAATGATGGCAAATGGGACGAGGTTTATGTAGGACATCTGGTTCGCCTGGATGAATTGGATAGAAGGGTCTGTTTCTGTGCTGTGTATTTCTATGACTCCAATAAAACAGGAGTTTGCTAAGCAAAAAAAATCAAATCAATCTTTTAAGACCCTGGGTAGATGTCCATCCAAACTCAGAAACTTGTCAATCCACAGTTTCAACAGTTTGATTAGTACCATTTCCCTGCTCATTGTAATGTTGTCAAGTTCCTCCCTCTCTTCTGCCTCCTTATTTATAAGTAGAAGTGAAGACAGAAGAAAAATATTTGCTCACTTCAGTCACAGTTTCCTTCTTCTGTACTATCAACTCTCCACTCTCAGCTTCTGAAGAACCAACATATACTTTATTTACTCTTTTCCTTTCTTAAAAAGACCTGTACAGACTCCGACTAACAATTATTTCATTCCAAGCTAGCTTCTACTCATATTCTATTGTTTTCCCTGCTGATTATAAAACAAAGAACAAAGAAAATTACAGCACAGGAACAGGCTCTTCAGCCCTCCATAGAACATAGAACATTACAGCGCAGTACAAGCCCTTTGGCCCTCTATGTTGCGCCGACCTGTGAAACCAATCTGAAGCCCATCTAACCTACACTATTCCATTATCATCCAAGCCTGCACCGACATGCTGCCTGTCACGACTAAAACACCGTACCCTTCCGGGGACCGTATCCCTCTATTCGCATCCTACTCATGTATTTGTCAAGACGTACTTTAAAAGTCACTATCGTCTTTGCTTCCACTACCCCCCCAGGCAGCGGGCCAGGCACCCACCATCCTCTGTGTAAGAAACTTGACTCGTACACCACCTTAAAAACTTGCCCCTCGCACCTTAAACCCATGGTCCCTGGTAACTGACTCTTCCACCCTTGGAAAAAGCTTCTGATTTTACACTCTGTCCATACCCTTGATAATCTTATAGACCACTATCACGTTGCCCCCTCAACCTCCATCGTTCCAGTGAGAACAACCCAAGTTTCTCCAACCTCTCCTCATAGCTAACACCTTCCATACCAGGCAACATTCTGGTAAATCTTTTCTGCACTCTCTCCAAAGCCTCCACATCCTTCTTGTAGTGAGGTGACCAGAATTGAACATAATATTCCATAAGCGGCCTAATTAAGATTCCATAAAGCTGCAACATTACCTGCCAATTTTTAAACTCAATACTCCTGCAGATGAAGGCAAGCATGCCAAATGCCTTGTTGACTACCTTTTCCACCTGCATTGCCACTTTCAGTGAACTGTGTACCTGTACTCCCAGATCCCTCTGCCTATCAGTACTCTTAAGGGTTCTGCCATTTACTGCATATTTTCCAATCTAGATTAGACATTCCGAAATGCATTACCTCATATTTTTCTGGATTAAACTCCACCTGCCATCTCTCTGTCCAAGTCACCAACTGATCTATATCCAGCTGTATCCTTTGATGGTCCTCATCGCTATTCGCAATTTTGTGTCATTGGTAAATTTACTAATCAGACCAGTTACATTCTCCTCTAAATCATTTATATACATTACAAACAGCAAAGGTCCCAACACTGATCCCTGAGGAACGCCACTAGTCACACCCTTCCATTCAGAAACATACCCTTCCACTGCTACCCTCTGCCTTCTATGACCGAGCCAGGTTTTTATCCATCTTGCAACTCACCTCTGACCCCGTGCGACTTTACCTTCTGTATCAGTCTGCCATGAGGGACCTTGTCAAAGGCCTTACTGAAGTCCAGGTAGACAACATCCACTTCCCTACCCTCATCGATCATCATCATCACTTCCTCAAAAAACTCAACCAAGTTAGTGTGACACGACCTCCCCTTCACAAAACCATGTTGCCTCTCATGAATACGCCCACTGATTTCCAGGTGGGAGTAAAACCTGTTTTGAAGAACCCTCTCCAATAATTTCCCTACCACTGACATAAGGCTCATTGGCCTGTAATTAGCTGGATTATCCTGCCATCCTTCTTAAACAAAGGAACAATATTGGCTATTCTCCAATCCTCTGGGACCTCCCCGGTAGCCAGTGAGAATACAAAGATTTCTCCTAAGGTCCCAGCAATTTCCTCCCTTGCCTCTCTCAGTATTCTGGAGTATATCCCATTAGGCCCTGGGGACTTGTCTACCTTAATGTTTTTCAAGACCCCAATACCTCCTCCCTTTTGATATCAACATGACCCAAACTATCTACACACCCTTCCCCAGACTCATCATCCACCAAGTCATTCTCTATGGTGAATACTGACACAAAGTATTCATTTGATACCTTGCCCATTTCCTCTGGCTCCACACATAAGTTCCCTTCCCTGTCCTTGAGTGGGCCAACCCTCTGCCTGGCTACCCTCTTGCTTTTTATATATGTATAAAAAGCCTTGGGATTTCCTTAATCCTGTTGGCCAATGACTTTTCATGACCCCTTTTAGCCCTCCTGACTCCTTGTTCAAGTTTCTTTCGACTTTCCTTGTATTCCACCCTTGCTTCTTGTCTTCCCAGCTTCCTAGCCTTGATAAATGCTTCCTATCTTGTTTTGATTAGGCTCACAATATCTCTTGTCAAAATTGCTACATTTATCCTTCATCTTTACAGGAACGTGCTGGTCCTGAGTTCCCAGCGACTTACACTTGAAAGCCTCCCACACACCAGATGTTGATTTGCCCTCAAAAATCTGCCTCCAATCTACATACTTCAGTTCCTGCCTAATATTGTTGTAAATCCCCCAATTTAGCACCTTCACTTGACAACTACGCTTATCTTTATCCATCAGTACCTTAAATCTTACTGAATTGTGATCACTCTTCCCAAGCTGCTCCCCTACTGAGATGTTGACCACCTGGCCAGGCTTATTCCCCAGTACCAGACTTGGCCTGTCCATCTTCCCTCCTACCTATCCACCCCTCTCTCCTCACTGACCAGCCCCCAACCCAACTTCCTACCTACACTCACCTGTACTGGCTCCATCCCCACCTCTTTGACCTGTCTGTCTCCTCTCCTCCTATCTTCTCCTCCATCCACCTTCTATCCGCCTCCACCTCTCTCCCTATTTATTTCAGAATCCCCTTCCCCTCCGCCATTTCTGAAGAACAGTCCAGACCTGAAACGTCAGCTTTCCTGCTCCTCTGAAACTACCTGGCCTGCTGTGTTCATCCAGCTCCACATCTTGCATGGAAACAGATGCACTTCAGTCTATCAGACCCACTTTGATCAGCAATCACACCCTGCCTGCTCTTTCTCTGAGTCTTACTGGCTCTATTCTCTAGTTCCCTTTCAGTTAATTCTCATCCCCTTTCCGTCAAAAGATGCCTCAGATTATCTTTTGAGGCATTCTCTATAACTTTTCTCTATTATAGGAATATTCCTGTCCTAGCTATTCTGAAATATCTCCTTCAGTGTCTGCTTACCACTACGTGTCTATCGGGCGGCATGATGGCTCAGTGTTTAACACTGCTGCCTCACAGTACTGGGGACTTGGGTTCAATTCCACCCTTGGGTGACTGTGTGGAGTTTGCACATTCTTCCTGTGTTTGTATGGGTTTCCTCTGGGTGCTCTGGTTTCTTCCCACAGTCCAAAGATGTGCAGGCTTGGTGGATTGTCCATGCTATCTAGCCCCATTGTGTTCAGGGATGTAGGGATTAGGGAAATGTGTCTGGGTGGGATGCTTTAAGGGTCAGTGTGGACTTGTTGGGCCGAAGGGCCTGTTTCCACACTGTAGGGATTCTATGATCTATTCCCAGCTTGGTGTGTCAGTTCAGTTCAGCTCCTCAGTGTTCACACCAATATAGTTGCCTTTATTTAGGTTAAAAATACTAGTGTTAGACCCAATATTCTCCCATTCAAACAGAATGTAAAATTTCATTATTTCGTGTTTGCTGCTTCCTCGGGGTGCCTTAAATCTGAGGTCATTAATTAATCCTAACACGTTTCACACCTCAAAGTTTAATAGCTCACCGGTCGGTCCCAAAATCTTCTAAGAAACTTTCTCAAAAGCATTAAAAGAATTCCAACACTCTATATCCTGTTCTCCTGAATCAAGGTCATCATTGACTGGTGCGTAGATGCCATCCTTGATTAATAGCACTGCTCCTCCACCTTTACCCAACACCTTTCTGTTTTAATGCCCTGTATGCCTCAATACAGAAGGCCCAATGCTTGTCATGAAAGCAGGTTCTCCCTTACGGTTGTTATCAGACCTTTGAACAAAACTTTCAAATGTTAATTCTGATCTCTCTTCCTCTGTCTCTCTCTCTGTGCACCTTCTCTGCAGCCATAACACTCTATTCTGCACTCTGTTTGGCCATTCTAATGCACTTTGTATGATATGATCTACCTGCAAAGCAGGCAAAACAACACTTTTCACTGTATCTCAGCACATGTGACACCAATAAAAAAGGTACTTAATGTGTGCGATCAATTTGTTTAATTTGTTATGAATGTTATGTCTGTTCAGATACAGAGCCTTCATTTTTGTCTTTCTGTTGTCGTTGTAACATCCAGTCTTCATTAATGGTGTATTTCTTTTTATCTTTTCGCTCTGCACCTTCCTGCCATTCTCTGATCTTCATTTCCCATATTACCCTTTTCTTTCTCCTGCCTTATCTGTACTCTTTGACATATCACATCTTTCTACTTGAGAACATGCCTTCATGACAAGTAATGGGTCCTGAGTGTTGAGGGGATATGACACTGAAAAGCATAGATGTTAGGTCAAGGTATTTAATTAATTGATCTGAAGCCCCACTATTTAGTTTAAAACCCTTGCTAATTCCCTCATTATGCAGTTTGCAAGAACACTAGCCCAGCACAATTTAGATGCAGACCATCCCAATGATACAGCCCCACTTTCCCTAGTAATGGTGCCCATGACTACCTATCTAACACTTCTGCCACGCCTTTTTAATTTCATGTAAGCAATGCCAATTTGCATACAGCTCAAATAATGATCCAAAAATTACAATCTTTGAGGTTCTGCTTTTCAGTTTAGTGCCTAGCTCCTTATACTCTCCGTGCAAAACCTCTTCCCTAGTTCTACCCGTAGTGTCAGTACTTAAATGGACCACTATCATTGGATCCTATCTGTCTCATTGCAAATTCCTTTTTAGACTTGGGTAAAACTGTGGCATGGGACAGCTAACATAGCCATCTGAACTCTTGCTCTTTGTTGCAGAGAATAGTGACAATACTCTTCACTTTCCTACCATCATACCCAACACTCCATTCCTTGTTGATGCTTGTTATTGAATGCCTCCTGTACCATTAGTGCCATGGTCAGTTTGAACACCTACCCTGTTGTAGCTACTCTTATCCAAACAGGCTGAGGAAACCTCAAACCTGTTGGGCAATTTTTTTTTCTATTCGTTTTGTGGGATGTGGGCGTCGCTGTCTGGGCCAGCATTTCTTATCCATCCCCAGTTGCCCCCTTGAGAAGGTGGTGGTGTGCTGCCTTCTTGAACCGCTGCAGTCCTCCCGCTGTGGGTTGACCCACAAGCTCCTAGGGAGGGAATTCCAGGATTTTGACCCACCGACAGTGAAGGAACGGTGATATATTTCCATGTCAGGTTGTGAGTGACTTGGAAGTGGTGGTGTTCCCATATGTCTGCTGCCCTTGTCCTTTTGGATGGAAGTAATCGTGGGTTTGGAAGGTGCTGTCTGAGGATATTTGGTGAATTTCTGGAGTGCATCTTGTGGATAGTACACACTGCCGCTACTGAGCATTGGTGCTGGAGGGAATGGATGCTTGTGGATGTGATGTCAATCAAGTGGGCTGCATTGTCCTGGACGGTGTCAAGCTTCTTGAGTCTTGTTGGGGCTGCACTCATCCAGGCAAGTGGGGAGTATTCCACCACACTCCTGACTTGTGCCTTGTAGATGGCAGACAGGTTTTGAGGAATCAGTAGATAAGTTACTTGCTGCAGTATTCCCAGCTTCTGGCCTGCTCTTGCAGATGGTCATACTCTTACTGGCCTGTTCCCAGGGTCCCCTTAACTGCTGCATTCACATACACACCCTTCTGCCCCTGACCATTATCCCAGTTGGAAGAAACTCTCTAACTCGTGTGAATGCCTCCTGGTACAAAGATGTTGTTCTTCAGCAGCCAGCTTATAAACTCGAAGTCAAAGCTGCTCAAATGTCAAATAGTTACTACAGATGTGTTTACTTTGGATCACAATGGTATCCAGGAGATCCAACAAGCTGCAGTCTTGACATATCACCTGAACCTAATGAATTTTAATTATTTAATAATGCTATTCACTTCCTGATGTTTTATTAATTTTGTTACAAATTTGTGTGTTATATTGAAACTTGAGAAAAGTAAGGATCATTGACCAGAGACTCATCAAATAGTTATCCCCTTTCTCTACAAGAGAGGGTGGTGGTTGATGGGAAATGTTCATCCTGGAGTTCAGTTACTAGTGGTGTACCGCAAGGATCTGTTTTGGGGCCACTGCTGTTTGTCATTTTTATAAATGATCTGGACGAGGGCGTGGAAGGATGGGTTAGTAAATTTGCGGATGACACTAAAGTCGGTGGAGTTGTGGATAGTGCGGAAGGATGTTGCAGGTTACAGAGGGACATAGATAAGCTGCAGAGCTGGGCTGAGAGGTGGCAAATGGAGTTTAATGCGGAAAAGTGTGAGGTGATTCACTTTGGAAGGAGTAACAGGAATACAGAGTACTGGGCTAATGGTAAGATTCTTGGTAGTGTGGACGAGCAGAGAGATCTCGGTGTCCATGTGCATAGATCCCTGAAAGTTGCCACCCAGGTTGATAGGGTTGTTAAGAAGGCATACGGTGTGTTAGGTTTTATTGGTAGAGGGATTGAGTTTCGGAGCCATGAGGTCATGTTGCAGCTGTACAAAACTCTGGTGCAGCTGCACTTGGAGTATTGCGTACAGTTCTGGTCGCCGCATTATAGGAAGGATGTGGAAGCATTGGAAAGGGTGCAGAGGAGATTTACCAGGATGTTGCCTGGTGTGGAGGGAAGGTCTTATGAGGGAATGCTGAGGGACTTGAGGCTGTTTTCGTTAGAGAGAAGAAGGTTAAGAGGTGACTTAATAGAGACATACAAGATGATCAGAGGATTAGATAGGGTGGACAGTGAGAGCCTTTTTCCTCGGATGGTGACGGCTAGCACGAGGGGACATAGCTTTAAATTGAGGGGTGATAGATCTCGGACAGATGTCAGAGGTAGATTCTTTACTCAGAGAATAGTCAGGGCATGGAATGCCCTGCCTGCAACAGTTGTAGACTCGCCAACTTTAAGGGCATTTAAATGGTCGTTGGATAAACATATGGATGATAATGGAATAGTGTAGGTTAAATGGACTTCAGATTGGCTTCACAGGTCGGTGCAACATCGAGGGCCGAAGGGCCTGTACTGCGCTGTCATGTTCTATGTTCTATGTTGTAGAGTAAAGAAGACCCTTCAATCTGAACTTTGACTCCATGAAACTTCCTTAAATCCTGTCAGAGTGAATGTACAATCAGTGTCAATCCAAATAATCTCACTCTGTCAATTTCAAGTAATGTCTTGTAGAAGTCAAGGTTACCATGAGGTGTATCCAGATCCACTCACTGCTGTCACACACTGAACTGGAGACTGTGCAAAGGGGGTTTTACTCTATATCTAACCCTGTGCAGACCCCATCCTGGGAGTGTTTGATGGAGACAGTGTGGAGGGAGCTTTACTTAGTATCTAACCCTGTGCTCTCCCTTTCCTGGGATTGTTTGATGGGGACAGTGTAGAGGGGACAGTGAGATCAGGTTGATGATAGTGCGATGACAGTTTGATAATCTGTTTTTAGTGTTGTCGGTTGAGGGCAAACTATAGATTGGGCGTCTGTAGAGAAACCCCTCCTCTTCTTTGAAGCTTTTCTGGGAACTTTACCTTCCCATTAAAAAGCAAGTTATGGCCCCATTTTACTATTTAATTTGGGAATCGGGATCTCTGAGAGCATGGAACTCCCTTGGCTCTGGCATTGGAAGTGTCATTCTTGGACTCAGGTGGGTGGTGTCCTCTAACTCGTGTCAGGAGTCACCTATGGGGCCCAGGTGACAAGTTGTAAAGATCTAGTGGGACACAAAAGCCGAAAGGACCAATCAGTCGGAAACACTGTGGCTGTTTGGAAAGTAAATTAGACAAACAGTCCTTCGCTCCTCTTCTGCAAGTTTGAGAAAGGAGGGAGGGTGAGAGAGAGGAGGAGAGAAGGATAACTGTCAAAGAGAAACCACAATCAGGAACTAACTGTCGCATTAGCTTTGAGTCACGTTGGCATGTTTGAGATGAGGTATCCGGGACGAGGAAGCAGGAAGCATCTGGCGGTGGGGTGTTGTTTCCATGGCAGTGGTTACAGTCTGTGAGTGCACTCGATCACAGTTCACAATCTGACATTGTGTATTGTACAGTCAGAAAGGGGAGGGAGGGAAACCATTGAGCCTGCCTCCAGTGCCACCTGCTGGAAAAGATGACAAACAGCAAAACAGGCCTTCGATTTAATAAGTGAGTGACTGCAGGAGGCCATTCAGCCCTCCCATGAAGATCAAGGCTGAGCTGCACCTCACTCCTGTTTAGCCATTCCAGCTCACTATCCCTGAATATCCCTACCTCACAATAACCTATTAATCTCATCCTTGAAGCTTCCAGTAAGCCCTCAGTTTCCAGAACTTTTGGGAAGGAGAAAGACCATAAGCCAATAAGAAATAGGAACAAGAGTTGACCATTCAGCCCCTTGAGTCTGCTCTACCATTCAATAGGATGATATGGCTGATCTGACATTCCTCAGCTATACTTTCCTGTCCTTTCCCTGATTCCCTGACTGATCAAGAATCTATCTATCTCAGCTTTATATATACAGAGGGACTCTGTCCCCACAGTTCGCTGTGACAAGGAGTTCCAAAGACTCACAATCGTCTGAAAGAAGAAATTCCTCCTCATCTTGGTCTTAAATTTGTGCCCCTTTGTTCTGAGACTATGCCCTTTGGTCCCAGGCTCTCTCATGATGGGGAATGATCCTCTCAGCATTGACTCTGTCAAGTCCCTTAAAGAAAGTAGTAGATTTTCACCACCTTTTCATGTGAAAAATTTCTTCCTGACTTCACTGGTCAACAGCCTAGCTTGAATTTTAAATTTATCCCCTCATTCTAGATCCCACCCCCCATCAGAGGCAATATGAATGATACCACAAAATCATGCCTGTCTTCTGTCACAGATAAAGGCCATTCAGCCCATTGTGCCTGTACCAGCTCTTCAAAAGAGCAACATTATCTAGCACCGAACTCCTGATTGTTCTCCACAGCTTGAACATTATTTTTAATAGCTTCTGTGTCTGTTACAGTGCACAGTGAGTCATAGAGTCATAGAGTCATACAGCGTGGGAGCAGACCCTGTGGTCCAACAACTTCAGTTACGACACCACTGTATTAAGACGGATATCTAACAATGCCATTTCAAAATACAGAAGGGAGATGGAAGGCTTGGTGAGGGCAATGAGAACAACCTCTCTCTCAACGTTGGCAGAACTAAAGAACTAATCATTGACTTCAGAAAGAAAGGAGGAGAACACGTCACTATCTACATCAACGGAACTGAGGTCATGAGGGTGGAGAGCATCAAATTCCTCAGTGATGATAACTGACAACCTGTCCTGGACTTCCCACGTAGATGTGATGGTCAAGAATGCACAACAACGCCTCTTCTTCCTCAGGCAGCTCAGGAAATTTAGCATTTCCATAAGGTCCCTCACCAACTTCTACAGATGCACCATTGAAAGCATACTGTCCGGGTGCAGAACGGCCTGGTATGGCAACTGCTCCGCCCAGGACCGTAAGAAACTACAGAAGGTTGTTTGTACAACCCAAACCATCATGGAAGCTAACCTTCCATCCACGGACTCCATTTACACAGCTCGCTGCCACAGAAAGGTAGCCAACATTATCAAAGACCCATCATACCCCATACCCCTACATCCTCTTCTGTCAGACAGAAGATACAGAACCTTGAACACACGTACCAGCAGGTTCAGGAACAGCTTCTTCCCGGCCGTTATTAGACTGATGAATGGACTGTCTAGCCTCAAATACCGCTGATCTTGTTAGCATGGATCTCGTCTAGCATACGCTCTACGCAATGTAACATGTATGCCTCTGTCTCAGTCTTTTTACAATCCTCTGCTTATTACCGCTGATAAACAAAGCTTTTCACTGTGTTTCAGTACATGTGACACAATCTATCAATCAACTCATCTATGCCAGCCAAGTTTTGATGGGTGTGGGGGCTATTTTTTCTTTACTCTTTTATGGGATATGGGCATCTCTAGCAAAGCCTGCATTTGTTGCTCATCCCTAATCGTCCTTGAATTGATTGGCACTCTTGGCAATTTCAGAGGGTATTTAAAAGTCAGACACAATACTACAGGTCTTGAGTAATTTATTTTATTCTTGATGGGATGAGGGTGTCGCTGGTTAGACCAGCATTTATTGCCCATCCCTAATTGCCCAGAGGAGTCAACCACATTGCTGTGGGTCTGGAGTCACATGTAGGCCAGACCAGGTAAGGATGGCAGTTTTCTTCCCTAAAGGACATTGGTGAACCAGATGGGTTTTTTGATAATCGGCAATGGATTCATAGCCATCATTAGACTCTTCAATTCCAGATATTTATTGAATTCAAATTCCACCATCTGCCATGGTGGGATTCAGATGTGGGACGCCAGAACATTATCTGCGTCTCTGGGTTAACAGTCCACCGTTAATACCTCTAGGCCATTGCCTCCCCCTCTTGTCAAAGCTTGGTCAGATATTTGAAAATGGACAGAGAAGAAAAGAACAGCTGAACCAGCACATCTATCCAACACTCATCACGGCTTGTGACTAACTCTTCGCTCTTATCACCCACACCCCAGCAGTCATCACCCACTCTGACAGGCAATTAATTAACAGAGAATTAAAAAGAAAATCACTGCAAGAATTTGGAAAACTCGGGATAATTTCTGTCCAGTCACCTCTGGCAATTAAAGCTGGGAGATTACGTTGACTGTTCACACAATAACTGTTAAACCACTTAGTGGTTCTATGATATTTACCCCAGACAAGTTTAATGGCCACTAGATGTCAACCAGAGAGTCAGCATCCAATACATCATCCAGCAATCCAATTCTAGAATATTGCAGGGGGCCATTTTATCTATCAAGTCAATCCTGGCTCTTTCAAACACCAATCCAATTAGTCCCACTTCTCCTTGTGCCGGACTATCAAACTGGATGACTCTACCGTGAGAACTACTGTTATCCCTTCTGCTACATTACAGACCTGCATCAGGCTGCCTCCAGGACTACACTGGTCTGGAGCACGCTCCCGAAGGGAATGTGGAAATCACTAATGTAGGGAATGGTTGAGGAGAAAGAAAAGGCTTGATAAGCACATGAAGGAGAAGGGGGTAGTCTGTGTGGGTTTCCTTCAGGTGCTTTGGTTTCTTCCCACAGTCCAAAGATGTACAGGTTAGGGTGGACTGGCCATACTAAATTGCCTATTATGTCCAGGGATGTGCATCCTAGGTTGATAGGCCATGGGAAATGTGGGGTTATGGGCATAGGGGTGGGCTGGGTCTTGGTGGGATGCTGTTTGGAGGGTCGATACTGACTCGATGGGCCAAATGGCCTCTTTTTGCCCTGGAGGCATTCTGTTAATGAAGATCATTTAAGGAAAGTTGGGATAAGGCCTAAACTAAGTGTTAATGGCAACATGGACTGGTCAGATTACAGTATGTAACATAGACAATAGGAGCATGAATAGACCATTCGGTCTTTCGAGCCTGCTCCACCATTCAATATGATCATGACTGATCATCCAACTCAGTCCCTTCTTCCTGGTTTCTCCTCAAACTCTTTGATCAGTGCGATTCTTCTACCTTCTCCCCTTAAAACTTAATCCCCTTATTAATCAAGGACCATCATAGAATCCCTACAGTGTGGAAACAGGCCCTTTGGCCTAACAAGTCCACACTGACCCTCAGAACATCCCACATAACCCACACATTAAAGGGAATTTAGCCTGGCCACTCCACCTAGCCTGCACATCCTTGGACTGTGGGAGGAAACCAGAGCAAACGCACACAGACACAGGGAGAATGTACAAACTCCACACAGACAGTTGCCTGAGGCTGGAATTGAACCTGGGTCCCTGGTGCTGGGAAGCAGCAGCAGTGCTCACCACTGCGCCACCATACCGCTCCCAGTAATTTGGCCTCCACAGCCCTCTGCAACAATGTGATCCACAGATTCACCAGCCTCTGGCTGAAGGAATCCACTGTGACAAAGAGCCATCTGGTGCAGACCACAGACTGCTTTGACTGTTGCAATGACTGATCTGAGTCAACAGTGAGGCTGTTTGGTGCATTGTCTTTGGGACCAATGTAGCTTCTGTTGTGAACGAAATCTTGCGTGGAGAGCTGGCAGGGAGAACCAGGAAAATGATCCAGAAATGGCCAATATGTGTCCAGGTTGGGCTGGAGTTCTATGTTTCGGAAGTCAGTTTGGAGTCAATGTTATTTGTCTCGCCAAATTTCCAGTGGATGGGAATGTTACGGAGTGAAGCGCAGTAGGAATAGTACAAATAACATTCTGCCCTGGGATTGGGCCCATTTCAGCTAGCAGGTCAGGATAACTTATTCCAGTCTGTCAGTTTGGTCTCATTGAATGGATTACATTGAGCTCCCAATAAAACAAAGCTGTTTGATGAAAATGGAGCAGTGCAGGCTTACATTTTTAAAACAACCAGAACAGAAACACAAGTGAATTGTTTGTTAATTTAGTCCCTTCTCATCACAGAAGAAGCTGACTGTAAGTAGGCCTACAGCATTATTGGCTTAAGTAATGGGGCAGTATGGTGGTTAGCACCACTGCCTGGCAGTGCCAGGGACCTGGGTTTGATTCCACCCTCAGACGACTGTGTGGAGTTTGCACATTCTCCCTGTGTCTGTGTGAGTTTGCTCTGGTTTCCTCCCACAGTCCAAAGATGTGCAGGTTAGGTGGGTTGGCCATGCTAAATTGCCTGTAGTGTTCAGGGATGTGTAGGTTAGGTGGGTGGGTCTGGGTGGGATGCTCTGAGGTTTGGTGTGGGCTTGTTGGGTTGAAGGGCCTGTTTCCACACTGTAGGGATTCTATGAATGGGGTCGATAATTTTAATCAATACTGTCCAGACATGTTACAATCCACTTCTGGAACAGGTGGGGCTTGAACCCCAGCTGCCCAGACCAGAGGAAGCGATACGATTACTGCACCACAAGTGCCCGCTGGTTAGTTACACAATTTATAGTCCAGAAGCTAAAAGACTAAGTTCATAAGCTAGGAGCAAATTAGGCCACTCAGCCCATAAAATCTGCTCTGCTATTCATTGAGATCACAGTTGATCTTATCATCCTCAACCCCACTTTCCTGCCTTTTCCCTACAACTCTCGATTCCCTTCCTGATTAAAAATCTGTCTATCTCAGCTTTGAATGTACTTAATGACCCAACCCCGACAGCCCTGTGTGGTAAAGAATTATGCAGATTCACCACCCTTTCACAGAAGAAATTCCTTCTCATCTCTACCTTAAATGTGTGGCCTAGTATCCTGAAATTATTCCCTCCAGTCCTAGACTCTCCCACAAGGCAAAACAACTTTTCCACATCTATCCTGTCAAGTCCCCCAAGAATCTTGTATGTTTTGATAAGTTTGCCTCTCGTTCTTCTAAATTTCACCAAGCTTAGGCCCAGTCTACTCAACCTCTCCTCATAAGACTACCCTCAAAAACACTGCTCCTAATGTTTGGTATCAGCCTAGGCGACCTTCTCAGGTCTGCCTCCAATGCCTGTATGTCATCCCTTGTCTGGAATAGTGAGTTCAAGTCCTGTCACATCAGCCGGGAATTTTAAATCTGATTAATTAAGTAAATGAGGAATTAAAAAGTCGGTACCTTAAAACTACTGGATTGTCACATCAAAAAAGAAACAATCTTTAGGGAAGGAAATTGACTGCCCTGTTCTATCTGTCACACAGCAGTATTGAGACTCTCACAGCAGTGTGCTCAATATTTAACTGTCTAGCAACCCAAACAGTTGCAAACAAGAAGGTGACTCCCCGACCCCTTTTTCAGTGGGTGACCAGGGATGGGAATTCCAATGATACCCACATCCTATGAGTTAAAAAAAGCTTTATAATGGGGGGTGGGGTGGATGTTATCTAGTGCTAATGTCACTATAATCCACATCCCTAGGTTAATGTTCCACCAATGTGCATTTGAATCTCAATGCAACACTCGGTGAAATTGGAATTCAGTTTTTTAAAAAATTGGATTAAAATACTAACCTGATGGAAATTGTTAGCGATTATTTCTGCCATTTGTCATAAACAGCCACCTGGTTCATTAATGTCCTTCAGAGAAGTGAAATAACTGCACAGAGGCTGGTATCCCATCAACAAGTTACCCTTTATTTATACGTGCACAGGACAGGGACTCTGACCAGCCAGCTCAGAGCCAGTCCCTAGACTGAGGAAAATGCCTGTGACTCTCGTATATATCTGTCAGCCAGGGCTCCCTGATTGGCCTGGGGTAACAGTCCCAAGCAGGGAGTTCATACACATTGAGATCCACCTGGCCAACCTCGGTCCAATCACCACAGGAAGGAGATCTGCCATCCTTACCTGGTCGGGCCTACACGTGACCCCAGACCCACAGCAATGTGTTTGAATCTTAAATGCCCTCTGGGGACAATTAAGGATGGGCAAAAAATGCCAGTGATGCCCACATCTTGTGAATGAATGAAACAAAGAACTGGTCATACAGCAGCGACTCTTACTCGGTCATTCAGTGGAAATGCGAGGAGCTGAGCTGCCTATCTGAAGAATTGAAGAAGATCTGCTCTCCACTGTAGGGCACTGGGTAACCATCTGAAGTCAGAGATCTCTGTCTGAACTGAAGCTGGCAATACATTCCAGGAAGCAGGAAAGGCAGGCAGGGCCAATGCTCACATGTTGATCTATTCTTTCCCCACCACAGGGAGAACTCATAGTCGTAATTTGATCTCAAGTCTGTGCAGACAGGATGACTTTGCCAAATGTTAACAAAGTGCTTGCCATAGTAGGGATCAGGACTCCAAGTGGGGGCAGCAGCCTAAAGTTTTGGAGTCACAAACTCAGAGGCAGCAATGGCTGTCATGTTCTTTGTGACCCCTCACTCTCTCATGTTTTCTGCTCCTTCTGCCCCTGCTTTTATAGGTGTATCCGCACACCGCACACTCTCAGATGTATGGCACAATTTTCAAGTTTCGAAATGGGGGCACAGTGTGAAAATGTTTAGTAGGCACTGTGTCACAAATCTTTCAGGATGGCTGACATTGCAAGGGAGTGCACAGTGAATGATAGGATCCCAGGAAGTACAGAGAATTAGAGGGGCCCTAGTGCATTGTCCATAGATTCTTGAAGACAGCAAGACAGGTAGATAAAGTGATAAAGAAGGTATGGTGATACTGTGGATTTAAGAGGTTATTTTGTCCTGTTTTGTTTTAAAGGAAGGTTCTAAGTTAGGGGTGAAGAGCTGTCCATTTGGAAAACCAATAAAGTAGACAGCTTCTGAGGCCTTGGGGACATTTTTAAATTGAAACAATAAAAGCAGCCTGAATGGGTGTGGTCAAATTCTCACAGAACCAGGATTTTTAGTTTCTTAGCTTTTCAGTAGCGGTTATTGCTGAGGTCTTAAAAATGTTGAAGCTATTTTTTCCCTCTCACAGTTGCAGCTAAAAGCTGAGGGATCTCTTCCTGCTGCTGGAGTTGCATGTGAGACAATCTGTTTTCTGAATTTGCTATTTGCCATGGATGTGTTTAAGGGATGTTACTATATTAGAGCAGCTAATTAGTGATACAGTATCCATTATTTTTATAGCTAAATCAATTTTTTCTTTTTTCTTTTATTGTATCTTAGCTATAGTGTATGAATGAATTGTGTTTTGCTTAACGTCGAGTAGTTTAACCAAACAAATTGCATCTGAACGCAACACCTTACATTTACCTTAAATAAGAAAAAGTTTGGATCTAGGCTAACTTCTTAATATATTTTGAGGGGGTTTGGTCTGCTCCATTACAAAGATATGTGGGATATTTCCCTTTGTTAGTCAAGCCATTGATCACAAGAGTAGGGAAGTTATTTCAGAGCTGAACTACTGTGTGCAGTTTTGGTCATTACACTGTAGGAAGGATGTCATTGTACTAGAGATGGTGCAGAGGAGATACACTAGGGAATGGCCTGGGATGGAGTGATTCATTTATGAAAAGAGGCCAGAAACGTCAAGTTTTCCTGCTCCTATGATGCTGCTTGACCTGCTGTGTTCATCCAGCCCCATGCTTGTTATCTCGGATTCTCCAGCATCTGCAGTACCTTTTATCTCAGATAGACTGGAATTGTTTTCCTTAGGACAGAGAAGGCTGAGGGAGAGATCTGATTGAGGTGTAAAAAATTATGAGGACATAGATGAGGTATATAACAAGAAACATTTCCTCATAGCAGCAGATAGAATAATCAGGAGGCGTAGGTATCAGGTAAAGGGCAGGGGCTTTTAAAGGGAATATAAGGAAAAATATTTTCACTCAGAAGGTGGTGGGATATCTGGAACTCGTTGCCTGAAAGGGAGGCAGGAACCACCCAAACACTTAAGAAATATTTAGATGAACACTTGAAATTTCATAGAAACGGGGCTACTGGCCAAGGGGTAGAAAATGGGGCTGGGGTAACTAGGTGCTTGATGACCAGTATGGACACAGTGTGCTGAAGGGCTGTAAAACTTATTGTGACTCACTAGGATTGTGTGCAGGAAATCAAGCCCCGCTTTTCCCAGAGTCTTCCCAAAAAGTAAAGTTTTATGAAACTAAACAAAATGTCCTAATTTCCCTGTCTTTTAGATCTAAGTTGACAGAAAGCACTGACTAGGTTTGTGTACACAACAAGAATAACTGTTGATTATAAATAAATAGGTTCTAGCTACAGGTAAACAACTCTAAATTGTCTACATATAGCACTATTAGCGAAAACTCTCACTCTCTTGTAGGACTGTCCCTACACACACACACTTAGGGACAGACATAAAAATAAACATTAGTGTTATAGGCAGAGGGAAACACCGGGAAAGGCAACTCAATGGTTCCTGTCCACCGGGGTTAAATGAGACAATCCTTTTGGCTTGTTGGGGTTTGCTGATCAATGATTCCTCTATTCTCTTGATTTTTGCACTTGCTTGTAGGAGGCACAGAGTGATTGATTCATAACTTAAAAAGTCTCTGACTCGTTGTTAAAAGTGACAGTTTACAACAATTGGTTGAGGGAGAATGAACTACCTTTCTTCTGACTTGAAGTATTTTTTTTACTACGTAGTAAAGGACAGCTCCTTCTGTTTTGGAGATACAATTGCTTCTGCCTAACCATTCACCCCACACTCTAGGTATTAAAAATCTCAAGGGATGATGTGACAAAATGGCTTTGAGGTAGATGATCAACCACGTATTACACTGAATAGCAGAGCAGATTCAATGGGCTGAATGGCCTAATCCTGCTCCTATTTCTTATGTTCCTAAGAACTCATCGACCTGTCATTAGGAACACACTAACTTGGGAACAGTAGCTACCATTTCTAACTTGATTCCATCTTACCCCTATCTTTCTCTCTGTCGTTTAAGTCTCAGACAGGGACTTTGCCCTGGAATCCTGCAGTCAATACTCATCCCTCACCCAAAACTCACCGATAAAATAGGAAGATGGTCTGGCCATGACAACCCGCTATTTGTGGGATCTTGCTGTGCATTAAAAATGGCTGCCCACATGACAGCAGCAGCTAGCCCTCAGAGAAATGCCTCAGTGACTCGAAAACATTTGGGACAACCTGTGGTTGTCACCACAGAAATGTAAATCTTTTCTTTAATTGTTGGGTTATAGATCAAGGTGCTAAGCTCTACTAACATTGAATTTGATGCAAATAATCAAGTTATCTTCTGAGCGATTATAGTATGAACTCAATTTCTGATCAGGCCAAAAGATGCTGGTGTGACTGAACAATTTAATCGCCCCAGATGACTAAGAGGGAAGTGGATTGCAATGTATTTGTTTGAAATGTCAGCACTGAGTCACACTAACAAAGTAGGACAATTGAACAGATTAAACTTAGAGAACATCACCTTTGGATACATAAAGTTTAATTTGCTTTCCATTGAAATTGGTGACCAATGCAGCAAGTGGCTCCTCAATAAAGGTTGTGTTACTAATTCACAGACTGCTTCTCCGTTGTTTAACGGCCAAAACAAAACTAAAATTAGCTGTGGGACAGTTACTAAATTGATATCCTTTGCACACAGAGTTGCCAACTCTTGTTTGACAGGTTCCTGAAGGTTTCATCACGCAACCCCTGACCTATGACACCCCACCCCTACAGAGACATGTCCATCATCACTGAGGTCCACCTCTCAACAGCCAATAGTAAATTAAATAGGACCATTGTTACTGGATTTGTTTCTTGGTGATCAGCCAGACACCGTCCTCTCACCCCATATCCTAATCCAATAGAAATAATAAGCAGAAGTGAAGAAGTCATTTAGTTTTATGTTCTCTAAGATTTTTTTTCTCCTTGGGTTCACTTTCAACAAGAATCTAGAGTTTAATTGTCAAGTCTTGGCCAACATTGGAAAGCTGTCATGCTTGGTTAGACACATTGTACACAGATACGGACGTGTGATAATTCCTGTTTGACATCCGGGGTCAGGTAGCTGGATTGCTTATTTGTGATACAAAGTGCTCAACAGAATGGATTCTGTTCCTGAACCCTCTGGATGTCACCGTGGAAGTCCTACTTTTCTCCTTGCCTGAGGTGTAGTACCCTCATGTTAAAATTGCCACCAGTTACCTCTCTCTAATGAGAGACCAGCTCTCCATTCCAGTGACTTTAATCTCTATCCCACTGAGTATTAAGGTTATCTATTTCAAAGGTCTTGGTTTTGAAGAAAGGTAAGGCGGCTGCGGTTCTTTTGTTTTTTTTATTCATTCACGGGATGAGGGCATTGCTGGCCAGGCAGCATTTATTGCCCATCCCTAATTTCCCAGAGGGCAGTGGAGAGTCAACCACATTGCTGGAGTCACACGTAGACCAGACCAGGTAAGGATGGCAGTTTCCTTCCCTAAGGGACATTAGTGAACCAGATGGGTTTTTCCAACAATCGTCAATGAATTCAGGTCCACGGTCATCATTAGATTCCTAATTCCAGACATTTTATTGAATTCAAATTCCACCATCTGCCACGGCGGGATTTGAATCCAGGTCCCCAGAACACTATCTGGGTCTCTGGATTAATAGTCCAGCAATACTACCACTAGGCCATTGCCCCCCCACTCCTTAATTTCCTTGATAGAATAGCATATAAACAGAACTTTCAGCCACCAGTGAAGAATCTATCAATCTAGTAACTAAGCCCAATGAACGCCCTTCCCCTGCTGTTTTTCCAATGGACCTGCACCTTTCTCCCCTTCCAGTGCAGGCAGAGGCAGAATAATATTCTGGGTGCTTGGTGCACATCCTGTGATGGCAGATTTCTTTCATTCTCTTGTGGGATGTGAGTGTTACTGGCTGGGCCCACATTTCTTGCCCGTCCCCTAGTTGCCATTGAAAAGATGGTGGTGAGCTGCCTTCTTTAACCACTGCAGTCCACGGACTGCAGGTAAACCCGCAATGTCCTTGGGGAAGGAATTGCAGGATTTTAAACCAGTGACAGTGAAGGAACGCCGATATATTTCCAAGTCAGGATGGTGAGTGGCTTGGAGGGGAACTTGCAGGTGGTGGTGTTCCCATTTATCTGCTGCCCTTGTCCTTCTGGATGCAAATGGTCATGGGTTGGAAGGCGCTGCCTGAGGATCTTTGGTGGATTTCTGTAGTGCATTTTGTAGATAGTACACACTGCTGCTACTGAGTGTCGGTGGTGGAGGGAGTGGATGCTTGTAGATGCAGTGCCAATCAAGCGGGCTGCTTTGTCCTGGATGGTTCCAAGCTTTTTCAGTGTTGTTGGAGCTGCTGTTATCCAGGCAAGTGGGGAGTATTCCATCACACTCCTGACTTGTGCCTTGTTGTGGTGGACAGGCTTTGAGGAGTCAGGAGGTGAGTTACTTGCTGCAGTATTCCTAGCTTCTGGCCTGCTGTTGTAGCCATTGTGTTTATGTTAATGTGGTGAGCCCAGCTGAATCTCTGGTCAATGGTAACACCTAGGATGTTGATAGTGGGGGATTCAGTGGTGGTAACGCCATTGAATGTTAAGGGTTAGACTGTCTTTTATTGGAAATGACCGTTGCCTAGCATTTGTAAAGTGCAAATGTTACAATTTAATTAAATAAGTAGTGAAATTAGTAAATTTAAGTTATGAAAGTTTGGAGTTAAAAGCTAGCCTCATGGCCACCATGTAATCCGAGCAAGGGTCACTGGACCCGAAACGTAGTCTCTGATTTTTCTTCACAGATGCTGTCAGACCTGCTGAGCTTTTCTAGCAACTTCTGTTTTTGTTCCTGATATACAGCATCGACAGTTCTTTCAGTTTTTGTTTATATAATCATTGTTGATTGTCGTAAAACCCATCTGTTTCAACAATGCCCTTTGGGGAAGAAAATCTGCCGTCCTTTACCCAGCCTGGCCTACATGAGACTCCATTCCGACAGCAATGTGGCTGAGTCTCAAAAGCCCTTTGAAATGACCTAGCACAGTCACAGGGCAATTACGGATGGGCACCAACTGCTGATCTTGCCAGTGAGGGAAAGGATGAAGAAAATAAGAAGTTCTGCTCAGTTCTCTTTTGAAAGTTACTGTTGAATTTGCTTCCAACATCTTACATTACATTCCAGTTATTCCATGATTTCGAACACCATGTATCAAATTTCCTCTCAACCTGCTCTATGCCGAGGAGAAAGGCCTCACACAACTGAGTAATAAAAGCAAAATGCTGCAGATGCTGGAAATCTGAAACAAACCCAGCGAGTGTTAGAGGAACTCAGCAGCTCTGGCGGCTACCGTGGAGAGAGAAACAAGGATGATGTTTCAAAGTCTGGTGTGACTGTTCATCAGAACTGAGGCTCCATATCCCATGCTCCATGTGAGCCGATCTGTCTGCAGTCCCATTCAAGGTTTCAGGTCTAGAATATGTAAGTTAATGTTAGTTGGGTTCGAAGATTTGAATACAGTGTTTTGCAATTGAGGAAAGGGAACAGATTGCAATGTGATTCAGTTGAGCTTTTAATGGCTTTGAATCCAGATTAGTCTGAGGCTTCATCCAGTGCTAATCTCTGCACTGATAGTTGAGCCTCTCGCTGATTCTCACCTTGTCTGCAGCAGTGTAGAGACAGTCAGTCTCTCCCAGCGATATTCTTTCACTTATCCTTCCCCACCCCCAACAACCCACACCTTGCCCTCTCTTCATCGTGAAGGATGAACCTCTTCTGTTTCTCACTGGTAAGTTCTGTCTCTGCTAAGTTTCCTCTGTGAAGGTTGTAGACAGACTGCCACTGGGTTATGTTTGAAGAAAGCACGGCTGCTTATTTCATTGCAAACTGGGCTTTCACCTGCTGGGAGTATGTATCCTGAGATTTAATTCCCCGTGGGAGCAGTAAAGTAGAGGAATTACTGATGAAAACCCCTCTGACATTTTTCTAACCCTTGATGTAAATTAACGAATCTTCGAAATGACCGGCGAATGGAGAATGTTTTGTTGTCCTCCTGTGCTGTTATTACCAGCAGCACTTCTCATGATCATTGGTATTAATGCTGCAATGTAAGAGGAGGAAAGTCAGCTATTCCTTCGTTGTTCGGGTCTTTTCTTTGTTGTTCACGAGTTTCTACCTAAATTGTGCGGACAAGATTTGATGTGATTGAACAGGAACTAAGGATTTTAATGCAGGAATGTAAAAGAAAATCTATGGAAGAGGGAATACTGTCACAGTAATCTGACCCCAGTCTTTGGTGCTGTTGGTCAGGCCTGTGTTCCGGCAGACAATAGCGGAAGTTCAGGGGGAAATCAAGAACAACTTGGAACTATGGGTCTCCAGCCTCTTGTCGCTGTGGATTACCTCAATCTATGCCTGGTTCTGTTTGTAGAGTAATAGAGAGAAATACAGAGCAATGGTTAGCCAATGAGAACATCAACACGTGACTGATTAGATGGTAGAAGATAATGGGGAGAAAGCAGGAATACGTTACTGAGTTGGATGATGAGCCATGATCATGTTGAATGGTGGAGCAGGCTCGAAGGGCTGAATGGCCTATTCTTCTCCTATTTTCCATTTTTCTAAGAATTAGATGGACCTGAGTGTTTTTTTTCAACCTAATGATTTTTATGTTGCCAGTCTGTTTGACTTTTTCCAGCCTGGTATCGATCTCTGTCACAGCATTGAAATGATCTTGATCGAAATCAAAAATGGTGTGCACTGTGTCATAGTTGCTTGGGGTCTATTCCTGTTCGACCTTGAAGCAACCTTTGACATGAACAGCCGTATCATTGTCATAGAGACATCGAGTCAATAACTAGAAAGCGGCCCTTCAATCCACTGTGTTTATGCTACCTGACAAAGACCAAACTACACATCCCATTTATCTGCTCTTGGTCATGGTCCTGTCCTGTTACCATGCTCATTGCAGCTCCCCTGCACCATTACCTCTGGGGCCCATTCCAAACTCTGCCTTGGTCCCAGCCTCTTCTTGCTCTCCTTTCTATGCCCACAACCAATCCAGCTTAGACCTCCCTAAACCGGCATTCTCTGGTCCAGCAGTCATCCTGGTTTTCCAAAGAAGATGCTTTTTACACTTCAACAAAGAACGATCTAAGGCATATAACTGCTGTATGGCAAGAGAAGGGGATGGTTTTAAAGCCCCTATGTTGATCCTGGTGTGTGACCTTGCCTGGGCTGGCAAATTCTTGATTCCCCTGGAGGCTTATGGATGTACACCCAGCACCATTCAAAAACACGAGCAACAAATTGCATTTATATAGCATCTTTAATATTGTCAATTAACTCGAGGTGCTTCAGATGCGAGTGATCAATTGACATTGAACTACAGAAGGAGATATTAGGCAAGGAAGACAAATAAAGGTGGGTTTTATGGGTTGTCTTAAATGAGGAGGAGAAAGGTACAAAGTTAGAGACCTGACACCCTGGACTATTGTATGTGCAGTCGCTCCTTTTCATCACACCTGCACTGAGATGATGGCATAAGACCATAAAGAATGGGAACAGGAATACGCCATTCGGCCCTCCAAACCTGCTCTGCTATTCAAAAGAATCATGGCTGATCCAACATTCCTCACATCCACTTTCCTGTCCTTTCCCCATTACCCTTGATTCTCAACTGATCAAGAATGTATCCCTCTCAGCCTTGCAGAATCACCAACATAATTCTGGAGCTCCAGAATTCCCTCAGTAACCCCATATCCTTCTTGCCAATCATCTCTTTTCAGGCCCTCCTTAAAACCCACTGAGGAGAAGATGATAGCCTAATGGTTTTATCATTGGACTATTCATGTAACCATCTAGATGCCTCTTAAATGTTGCCAACCTGCCTGCTTCCACTGTCTCCTCTGCCCGTGCTTTCCAGCCTACTACCACACTCTGCGCGAAAAACTTTCCTCGCACATTTCCCTTAAACTTTTGCCCTCTCACCTTGAACCTGGGCCCCCCTGTAATTGAAACCAACCCTGACTATCCATCCTGTCTATGCCTCTCATAATTTTGTAGACATCTATCAGGTCTCCTCTCAGCCAGTGTCTTTCCAGCGAAAACAATTCTCATCTTTTTAACCTTTGCTCATAGTCAATTCCCTGGAGACCGGGCAACATCCTGGTAAACTTTCTCTGCACCCTCTCCTAAGCTTCCACGTCCTTCTGGTAATGTGGCGACCAAAACTGTGCACAGTATGCCAAATGCGGCCTAACACGGGTTTTATATAGCTGCAACATGTTTTGCCAACTCTTGCGCTCCACGCCCCAGACGATGAAGGCAAGCATGCCATATGCCTTCTTAATCACCTTGGCCACCTGTGTTGCCGCTGTTATGGAACAGTGGACCTGCACGCCCAGATCCGTCTGTATGTTAATGTTCCTAAGGGTTTGGCCATTTACAGTATAATTCATACCTAAATTTGATCCTACAAAATGCATCACCTTACATTTGTCGGAATTAAACTCCATCTGCCATTTCTGTGCCCAAGTTGCCAATCTATCTCTATCCTGTTGAATCCTTTCACAATCATCGGCACTATCAGCAATTCCACCAATCTTCATGTCATCTGCAAACTAATTAATCAGACCGCCCACATTTTCCTCCAGATCACTTATATATACTACGAACAACAGAGGACCTAAGATCGTTCCCTGTGGAACACCACTGGTTACGGATCTCCATTCTGAAAAACAGACGTCTTTAAATATGGATGATACTGGCCAGCATTTGTCACCAACCCTTAGATGCCCTTGAGAAAGGGCTTGAGAGTTGCTTTTCTTTTTAATCCATTCATGGGGCACGTACGTTGCTGTCTCGACTCGCATTTATCATCCATGCCTTACTGTTCTCGAGCTGAGGGGCAGGCTAAACCATTTCAGATGACAGGAAGGAGTCAACCACATTGCTGTGGGCTTGGAGTCAGCTTTGCAGGGTCAGGAAGGAGAGATCCCAGCAGGAGTGAGACACAGCCTGAGTGAGTGTATATCTTGGGGAAATTAGAGGCCGTGTGGGAATTTGGTGCAGAGGGGAAGAGGTGCTTTATGCTTGCTTATTTTTGGCTCATAGTTTGAAGGGTGTTTTTTAAAGACAGGATAAATTAAAACCCAAAATCGGGGCCCAGCAAAAAAAAAGTGACATCACAAGTAATCTGTAAGTTCATTGGTTGGCGAAAGAATTTGACTATCTATTACAGGCTACTTTCAGGTTGAAGGTAAATGGGGGAAATATTTACAGCTGAAAGACAAGTGCAAAGTTTTTAAAAATCAGGTTAAGAATTAAGTGATGAAAATAGAGATGCCAGGCTGCTTGATGTGTTGTACCTGCATTGTGGTTCATAGTGGTCACATCTGTAGCGAGTGTTGGTTACTTGAGGAACTCCAGCTCAGAGCTGAACACTGTGAGATATCAGGGAGGAGCAGAACTACCTGGATGTTGTGTTTTAGGAGGCAGGCACACCCCTTTGATTAACCACTGCATATTCAGCCAGTGGTCGGGGGGAGCAGGGTATGACTATGAGGAAGGCAGGTACCCAGGAGGTAGGACTGAAGGACCCTCACCCTTCGAGCTTGTCTAACAGGTTTAAGATTCTTGCTTCCTGTAGGGTTGGGAATAGGGGCTGAGGGAAGATGAGCAAACTGACCATAGCACTGTGGTACAGGGAACCATTCAAAGTGGGGGGGGCAAAAGGAGAAATGTATTTGTAATCAGGGCTAGTATAGTCAGGGAATAGACTCTATTCTGTGGCCAGGATCGAGAGCCCTGAAATCCTGGTGCTCAGGTTCAGGGATATCTCATCTGGGCTGCCGAGGAACTTAGAGTCAGAGGGGGATGATGGATACCGATGATATTTGTAGAAGGAGATTCTGCTGAGGGAATAGGAACAGGCAGGGGCTAAATTAGAAAGCAGAACCAAAGAGGTAATGATCTCTGGGTTACTACCTGAGCCATGAGTAAATTGGCACAGGGTCAAGAAAATTAAATAAACAAATACATGGTTCGAAGATTGGTGTGGGAGAAATGGGTTTGAATTCATGGGACACCGGCCCCAGTATTGGGAAGGAGGGAGCTGTTCCGATGAGATGGGTTCCACCTGAAGCATGCTGGGACCAGAGTCCTGATGAATCACATACTTGGGGATGAGGATAGGGCTTTAAACTAAATATTGGTTGGGGATTGGATGGGTTTAATTTTTTTTTTCTTTTCTCGTTCATGGGATGTGAGCATCTCTGGCTAGGCCAGTATTTATTGCCCATCCCTGATTGCACAGAGGGCAGTTAAGAGTCAACCACATTGCTGTGGTCTGGAGTCACATGTAGGCCAGGCCTGGTAAAGATGGCAGTTTCCTTCCCTGAAGGACATTAGTGAACCAGATGGATTTTTCCAACAATTGACAATGGATTCATAGTCATCATTAGATTCTTAATTCCTGATTTTTAAAAAAATTGAATTCAAATTCCACCATCTACCATGGTGGGATTTGATCTCAGGTCCCCAGGACATTTTCTGAGTCTCTGGATTGACCATCCAGCAATAATTACCACTAGGCCATCACATCCCCGTTGCATGGAAATTTATGGACAAACATAAAGGATGGATTGGGGGAGGACAGTAGAGGTGATTAAAGTTTCTAGAACAAGCAATAGGACAAAGAGTATGGAAAGGGTCAGGAATCTAACTTCAGGCATGGCAGATAAGGGGACAACTATGAGAAGGGGAACAGTCAACGCAGGACTGAGGGTGTAGTACTTAAATACATGCAGCGTACAAAACCAGGTAAATGAGCACAGATTGAAATTGGTGGGCATGATGTTGTGGGTATCATAGAGACATGGCTGCAAGGCGGCCAAGGCTGGGAACTAAATATCCAATGATACATGTCCTATCGAAAGGATAGGCAGATGGTCTGAGTGGTCGGGGTTGCCTTGTTAATAAGGAATGAAAATAATGCAATATAAAGAAGTGACATAGAGTCGGAAGGCATGGAACCTGTGTGGGTAGAGTCAAGGAAACGCACAGACAAAAGAACTCTGATGGGAGTTGTGTACTGGCCTCCTGGCAGTAGTCAGATTGTGGGGGAGAAAATGCGTCAGGGGATACAAAAGGCATGTAAGAAAGGCACTATTGCAATAATCATGGGGGCTTCAAAATACGTGTGGACTGGGAAAATCAGGTTGGTAGAGGATCCGAAGAAAAGGAATTTATGGAATGTCTATGAGATGGTTTTTTTTGGAGCAGTTTGTGGTATAGCCCACTAGGAAACAGGCAACGCTGCATTTGGTGATGTGTAATGATGCAGACTTGATTAGGGAGCTTACGGTAAAGGAACCCCCGGGGGCAGTGATGACAATCTGATAGAATTCACCTGACAGATGAGAAGGAGAACGTGGAATCAGATGTAACAGTATTACAATTGAGTAAAAGAAACTACAAAGACAGGAGGGAGGAGCTGACCAGAGTTGATTGGAATGGGAGCCTAGCCTGGAAGACAGCAGAGCAGCAATGATGGAGTTTCTGGGGGGTAGTTCGGGAAGCACAGCAGAAATTCATCCCAAGGAAGAAGAAAAGTACTGTGGGGAGGATGAGGAAACTATGACTGATGAGGGAAGTCAACGACAGCATAAAAGCAAAAGAAAAAGTATATAATATGGTAAAGGTTAGCGGGAAGCCAGAGGATTGGGAAGCATTTAAACGCCAAGCAGAGGATAACTAAAAAGAGCAAAAAGGAGGGGAAATAATGAAATATGAGGGTAAGGAAGCTATTAATCTAAAAGAAGATTGCAAGAAATCTTTTAGATATATAAAATCATGGAAGCCAACCTCCCATCCATCGACTCCATTTATATTTCTTGCTGCCATGGAAAGGCTGCCAACATCACTAAAGACCCATCACACCCCGGTAATGCTCTCCTACAACCTCTTCCATCAGACAGAAGATACTGAGGCTTGACCACTTGCACCAGCAGGTTCAAGAACAGCTCCTTCCCCGCTGTCATTAGACTGATGAATGGACTCCCTTACTTCAAATAATATTAATCTTGTTAATGTTGACCTTGCTTCATGCATCTCCTGAGTAATGTAACCTGTATGCTTCACTCTGTCCAAGCACCCTATGATCTGTTTGTCCTTGCTTACAATCAAAAGGTAAGAGAGAGGCATGACTGAACATTGCACTGCAGGAAAATGAGGCTGGACAAGTAGTAATGGGGTATAAAGAAATGGCGGAGAAACTGAATATGTGCTTTGCATCACTTTTCACAGTGGAAGGCACCAGTAGCATAGCAGAACTTCAAGAGCCCGGAGTCAGGGATGCATGTAGTGACCATCACTAAGGCGAAGGTGCTGGGGAAGCTGAAAGGTCTGAAGGTGGATAAATCACCTGGACCAGATGGACCATACCCCAGAGTTCTGAAGGAGATAGCTGAGGAGATTGTAGGGGCATTGGTAATGATCTTTCAGGAATCAGGGTTCCAAAGGATTGGAAAATGGCCAATGTAACACCTTTGTTTCCGAAAGAAGGGAGGCAGAAGACAGGAATCCATAGGATGTTATCCTGATCTTGGTTGTTGGTCAGATTTTACAGTCCATTATTAAGGATGTACTTGGAAGTGCATGGTGAAATAGCGCTCAGTCGGCATGGCTTCATCAAGGGGACATCATGCCTGACAAATCTGTTGGAATTCTTTGAGGAAGTAATGACCAAGTTAGACAAAGGACAGCCAGTAGTTGTAAGCTATTTGGATTTCCAGACGGCCTTTAACAAGGTGATGCACAAGAGGCTGCTAAATAAGACAAGAGCCTATGGTGTTAGGAGCAGGGTACTGGCATTGATAGAGGATTAGCTCACTGGCAGAAGGCAGAGAATGGGGATAAAGGTGTCCTTATCAGGATGGCAGCCAGTGACTAGAGGAGTTGCACAAGGGTCAGTGTTGGGACCATAGCTATTCACGTTATACAGAAACAATCTGGATGAAGGAACTGAGGGCATTGTTGTTGAGTTTTCAGATGGCACAAAGATAAGTGGAGGGACAGGTAAGTGTTGAGGAAACAGGAATGCTGCAAAAGAACTTGGACAGGCTTGGAGACTGGGCAACGAAGTGCTAAATAGAATACAACATGGGAAAGCATGAGGCAATTCACTTTGGCAGGAAGATTAGAGGCATAGTCTGTTTTCCCAATGGGATATGGCTACAGAAATCTGAAGTACAAAGGGACTTGGGAATCCCAGTTTAAAATTGTCTTAAGGTTAACATGCTGGTTCAGTTGGCAGTTTGGAAGGCAAACGCAATGTTAGCATTCATTTCGAGATGGTGAGAATGCTAGAGTGGAGCAGTACTGCTGAGGCTGTATAAAGGCTCTGGTCAGACTGCATTTGGAATATTGACGACACTTTTGGGCCCTTTATGTGAGGAAGGATGTGCTCTCATTGGAGGAGGTCCAGAGGATGTTTGCAAAAATTATCCTGGGGATGAAGGGCTTGTCGTATGAGGAGCAGCTGAGGACTCTGTGTTTGTATTTGATGGAATTTAGAAGGATGATGGGAGATCTCATTAAAACTTACAGGATACTGAGAGGCCTGGGTAGAGTGGACATAGAAAAAATCTTTCCACCTGTAGGAAAGACTAAGATCAGAGGCACAGGCTCAGAATGAAGAGACAACCCTTTAAAACTGAGATGAAAAGGAATTTCTTCAGTCAGAAGGTAATGAATCTGTGGAACTCATTGCTGCAGAGGGCTGTGGAGGCCAAGTCATTGAACTTAAACCAGGTGGACATCATGAAATATGATTTCCTTGATTTGGGTTGTTAATCTTGTCCAATTAGGGGGCCCTGGCTGGCAGATATAAACAGGAGTGTCAGAGGTTCTGCTTGCTCTGGGAGCTGGCTCAGCGTCAAGGACTCTCCATGTGGAAATAAAAGCTGACTTGGTGATGGGATACTGGCCTCTGTGGAGTTATTTTAGATAGGTTCTTGATTAGTAAGGGGCAATTGAAGGTTATGCGAAGGATGCAGAAGAATAGGGTTGAGAAGCATATCAGCCATGATCAAATGGTGAAGCAGAATCGATGGGCCAAATGACCTAATTCTGCTGCCAGGTGTTATGAATCTCATGTGGACCACACCAGGTATGGATGACAGAGACCCTTCCTTAAAGGGAATTGGTGAACCAGATGGGTTTTGATGACAATGGTTAAAGGGTCAATTATCAATTTGGATTTCAATAATACACTAAGGTGCGATTTGATCACATCGCTAGCATATTAGTCTGGGATTCTAGAGTATTTGTCCCATGGCATCACCTCTGCACCACTACCTCACCACTCCTCATTCTTAAAATATCTGTTATAGGTACCTCCACTGTGATGTTAGGGATGAAATCCCGGGATTCTGATTTAGTGACAATTGGCAATATAATTCTGAATGAAGAAAGTGTGTATCTTGGTGGGTGCCCACTTATGGTGGCACCCCTATGTGTCTTGCTGTCCTTGACCTTCTGGCTGTGAGAGACTGCAGATTTGGAAGGTGCTGTCGAAGGATTCTGGGTAATTTTCTGCAGTGTATCTTGTAGATGGCACACACTATGGCCCCTATGTGTTGGTGATGGACAGAGTGAATGTTTAAGATGCTGAATGGGCCGACAATCAAGTGGGCTGCTTTGTCCTGGATGGTTGAGCTTCTTAAATATTGGAGTGGCATCCATCCAGGAAAGTGGGGAGTATAACATCACACTTATGACCAGCCACGGTCACAACGAAGGGCCAAATGGCCTACTCCTGTTTTCTACTTTTCTATGTATAATCCTGACTTGGGCCTTGCAGATGGAGGACAGACTTTGGGGATTTAAGAAGTAAATTATTCACTGCAGGATTCCCAGACTCTGACCTGCTGTTGTAGCTACAGTATTTACAAGACTGGTCCATTTCAGATTCTGGTCAATAATAATCACTAGGGGGTGTAATTCTGACAATGGTAATGCCATCGCAGATGAACAGGATGTGGTTAAATTCTCACTGGTTGAAAATGGTAACTTGCCCAGTCTGAGAATTGACACCATCCCCATCATGTTAGAGATAGTAAGAACTGCCGATGTTGGAGTCAGAGATAAGTGTGGAGCTGGAGAAACACAGCTGACACTTCTTCCCCGACCCGAAACGTTAACTTTCCTGCTCCTCTGATGCTGCCTGGCCCGCAGTGTTCCTCCAGCTCCACATCCCCATCATGTCTTTGTTTTAACAACGTGGTTTGATCTCATTGTACCCAGGAGGGTTCCATGGATAGTCTCTATGAACCTGTTAAACCTCATCCAAATAACCAAGCCTTGACCAGTGGAGCTGATGTTATTGATCCATCTCTCTCGGACCCTACTCCAACCTGGAAACTGGCACGAAAATCAGAATCCTGGGTAAGTGAAAACATTGCAATGTGCAATCCTGGAAACTCTTGAATGATGTTTGATGTTATAAAATTCTCTGAACTTTGCACAGGGCAAACTCCACTTGAAATGAACTGCTGAGCTTTTCCAGCACTCCCTTCGTTTTGGATTTCCAGTTTCCACTGTATTTTGCTTTTATCTGGTGATCTAAGCCCAGTCACCCAGCCTGTCTAACTCTTCTGACTGAGAGGAGATCAAAGTAAGTAATTATGCTGGGCCCTGGAGCTCAGCAGCTTCCCCTGTGGTGCATCTGGAAACTGCAATTTCAGACCAACCTCTTTTTTTTCTTGTTTTAGAAGTTCATTATTCTTCTTCCCCACCACCCCTTTCTCACAAAGGAGACTAAAAATAAATCTCTCAAAAAGCTGCCAAAAATAAAAGTACAGAGCTACAGAAAAGAAAGCTGAAACTTCAAGTGCTGTTAGCTATTTTTGGCTAAAAATTCTGAAGTTTGCTCTGAATACTTACTGAATACTCTGAATACTCTGACACATTAGGAACTAGAGAGTCACAGAATCACATAATTCTTACAGTGCCGAACGAAGCCATTCAGCCCATCATGTTTGCACTGATTCTATTCCCTAGTGCCAGCCTCTGCCTTTTCCGTATCTGCCCACACACCATTTCTATCTAAATAACCATCCAATCTCCACTTGAATGCCTCAATTGAAACTCCCTCCATCACATTTCCAGGCAGTGCATTCCATGCCCTAACTACTTGCTTTGTAACAAAAGTCTTTTTTCCCTCACCTCACCCTTGCTTCATTTGCACATTGTTTTAAATCCATGCCAGCTTGTTCTTTTTTCTTTCAGGAGTGGAGCAGTTTGTCCCTATCTCCTCTATCCAGCTCACGCATGATTTTTAAAACCTCCCTCAGATCTCCTCTCCACCTTCTTCTCACTGAAAAGAAGAACATCTCAATAGTCCCAACTTCTTTAATCCATCATCACTGAAGTTTCTCATTCCAGGAACCATTCTTGTAAGTCGCTTCTGCCCTCTCTCCAATGCAAACACATCTTTGCTGGAATGTGGCATCTAGAACTGTGCACGATACTAGAGCTGAGGCCTAACAAGTTTATTGTATCTCAATACCCTCAACGTCCATAAAGTCCATTGACCTTAACTGTGAAAGCTCCAGTTATCCCTTTTGTAAGTATGTGTGGAACAACTGCTTCAGTGGATGGCATGGAGTGCTGAGCTGGCACCAGCCCTCCTTTCTACACTGAGTCTAAGGGCCTGTTTGGTTGACAGTGTCAGAGAATGAACCACTGGTGAGTCTTAACAGAAACAAACACTAAAATGTAACTTATTGCATGATTGCAATAGGCACAGGGTACTTCAGCTGATCAAAGATAATTACTAAGTCTCTTTCTGCACCGCACTGGGGTAACATGCTTGAAATCAAGCCCTACTATTTCCAGAGTCATCACAAAATTCCCCAAGTTTCCTAATTAACATACCCAGGTCGATAGAAAGCACTGATCAGGTTTCTGTACTGGACAAGAATTACTGTTTATCACAAGGTAGATAGATTTGAGTTACAGGTAAGCAGTTATAAACTGTCGGCACATAACACAACAAATTAAAACTCTGATCCCCTTATAAACTCCCCCTTACACACACACAGGAAAAAGTAGGTTATGAGTGAAGGAAAGATGAAAGGTGATGCACTGTTGATGCTCAAAATAGGGTATAGTTTCTGTTTCTACTGCCATTGATCTGATAAGAAAATTAACCCACTCATGTATCAAGCTTAAAATTAATGAGAAGTCCATTGACATAATCAAGTAGGTTGAATCACTGAATTTGCCAGAGAATGTCTCTGGTAGTCTTTCCAGTAGTGGTGGTTCAATCACAGTAATATCTTTGTATGAAGCATTTGACTTGTTGCTGCTCAGAAACTGCATCTTACTCGGTACAACTTCTAGAAGCAACCTGTAGTTTTCCAGATCTATTATTCTTTGCTTTTATCTGGGCACTGCTTGCACCTGAGAGGCATTTTTTTGCTGCACAGAATTAACACTGACTGCTTTTATCTGCTGTTTGCTGAATTTTTGTTGCTGGCTTGCCAATTGTGTCTTTTGTTAGCTTCTGACCGTAAGAAATCAGACCAGGAGTAGGCTGTTCGGCCCCTCAAGCCTCTTCCACCCTTCAATAGGATCATGGCTAATTGAAGATTCCTCATTTCCATTTTCCTGCATTTTCCCTATAAACCCTTGATTCCCCTACTGATAAAGAATCTATCTATCTCTGCCTTAAATACACAGGGCGGCACAGTGGCTAGCACTGCAGCCTTACAGCACCAGGGTCCCGGGTTCAATTCCAGCCCCAGGTGACTGTCTGTGTGGAGTTTGCATGTTCTCCTTGTGTCTGTGTGGGTTTCCTCTGGGTGCTCCAGCTTCCTCCCACAGTCCAAAGATGTGCAGGCTAGGAGGATTGGCCATGCTAAATTGCCCATAGTGTTCAGGAGTGTGTGGGTTATAGGGGGATGGGTCTGGGTGGGATGCTCCAAGGATCAATGTGGACTTGTTGGGCCAAAGGGCCTGTTTCCACACTGTAGGGATTCTAATTCTAACACACAAGACAAATAGGGCCCATTTTATCACAGAACCTCTCTCCCTGGTTCCTGCCTCTCATAATTTGAATAACTTTCTGCAGTGACAAATGTCCTTTGGACTGTATCAATTACTTCAACAACAATTTTGCCACGTACGAATTCTGATTTCAAAGGTCCACACTCACATTCCTCTAAACTGCAGAGTTCATTGATGAAATTATTGTTCTCAATGTCGAACTCTGCTGTTAAATCTTGGCCTAGCGAGAATTTTGGTTGTTCCCAAGTTAAAAGAATCAAAAGTTTGAAGAACTTCTTTGAAAGGATCTGTGCCTCCTTTCGTAATTTAGCAATTTATAACATCATCAGCAGAGGATCTTTAGAATTCAATCGTTTATATACTTTTTCAGCTTGTGATTCAGTGTTTAAGTTTGAAACAGTTCCATATCTTGAGAATTGTTTCCTCTAAATGTCCAATCCCGCGTTTAGTTGGGCCCGTCTGTAACATCAAACATGACCTTTGCTGCAGTATTGTTACTGTTACCATTTCCTTCTTACTCGGTTTATTTACTCCTTAAAGCTGCTCTAAATCTGCAGCATTTCGATGGTGGTGTAATCTGTAGGCTTTTAAGCTTTAACCTTGCCTTAAATCAAGGTTGGATATATCTGCATGATAGCAAAGCTGTTTTCTTGTGGTTGTTTACAATCGTTTAAACTCTGTGTTATAGCAATGTTGTATTCTTCATTCTAATAAAGCTTTTAATCCTGTATTATGGCAAAGTTGTTGTGTTTTCCTCCTGTGCATTCTGTGAAGTAACAAACTGTCAATCTGAGTTGCTCTCTGTGAGCATTCTGCAAGTGTTTTGAGATCAAAATGGATGTTTCCTCCCCCCTGAGGGTAAAAGGAGGCAGTCCATCATTCTGTACCCAAAGTGCAGGAATCTCTTTTTTTTTTGTGGGCAAAACGGACATTTGTTTACATTCAATGGCTTAACGCATGTTACACATCCTCTTCCCTAACTTTTCAAATAAATCTCTGTGGTTGCTGGCATAATAAAACCTGCTGCCAAATTTGTGATTTAAATTGTATATTTCCCGACTTTATATCAGTTTTAAAACTCTTCTCAGTATCGACTCTGGTCAGACTCTATCCTCTTAAACCATTATCACTTGTTCTTTTGTCACATTAAATCTGCTCCATGGCATTCCCAAAGCTCTGCCCTTGGTATTAATTCATTTAATATCCCTTGATGTTACTTGCCTTTCTTTGTGGTACCCATCGCAATGACAGGAAAGCTCACTGTTAAGTGTTCCTTAGGACCAGCCTGGCCCAAAGCACCATCTCCTGCCCACAGGATTTCTTTAACTTAATTTATGGAGCTTCAAAATGCTTTTACCCAAACCAAACTCACAACAGGACGAGATAGTAGGAACTACCGATGCTGGAGAATCTGAGATAACAAGGTGTAGGGCTGGATGAACACAGCAGGCCAAGCAGCCTCGGAGGAGCAGGAAAGCTGAGGTTTTGGGCCTAGAGCCTTCATCAGAAAGTCTAGACCCGAAACACCTGCTTTCCTGCTCCTCTGATGCAACTTGGCCTGCTGTGTTCATCCAGCTCTACACCTTGTTATCTCACATCAGGACGAGTATTATTAGTCCTTCATCCTGAAGAGCTTTGTAATTGCCAAGTGTGACTTGCGTTTGCTTTTTCTCTGACACTAACTCTCACATTATCGTTTTGTGCCTCTTGCCAGCTCTCAGGTGAAGGTTTTAACTTAAAAGCGTATTTCCCACATGTTCTGATGAGTGCATATCAGTTCAAAAAGTTGTTGATATTAACCGTCAGCCTGAATATTCTCAAAGTTATAATGTTCTTCAAGTGATAAACATACTTGTCTTTTGAAAGTTTCTTCCTGGATTTTTGTTTTCACCTTTGGTACCTTGAATTATTTGAGAATCAATCCCACAGTTGATCATCACGTTGTATATTTTGCAGAAACAAGTATTGTTGTTAATCCTCTTTTCCAGATTGGGTCCAAGGGATTATTTAGTCAACAAGAGGTAGGGGACAAACTTATGCAAGTCTTGTCGAAGGTGCAGCTGTCTTAGCAACGAGAAGTATCTTATTGAATGACAGCAAGAGATAGAAACATAGAATGCTACAGTGTGTAAAGACACCATTCAGCCCATTGGCCCTGCACTGGCCCTCTGAAGAGCATCCACCCAGACCCAGTTCACTACTTCATCCTTGTTACCCCATATTTCCCATGGCTAACACACCTAGCCTGTACACTATCGGGCAATTAGGCATGACCAACCCACATAACCTGCACATCTTTAGACTATGGGAGAATGCCAGAGCACTCAGAGGAAACCCATGGGGAGAACATGCAAAATCCATACAGGCACCCAAGGATGGAAATGAATCCAGGTCCCTGGCACTGAGACGGCAGTGCTAACCACTGTGGCACCACACTGCCCTATGATAGATGCTATAGATGTTATTACAAGTTAGATATAATTACCAAGGCTATCAGGAGCCAGAAATGACATGTCAGACCCCCCCCTTTGATTTTCCAGCTGGACTCCTCTCCCATCCTTCAAGTGTATCTGACAATGCTCAGACTGGGTGGAGCCTAATGCAGTCTCCAACATGCACAGTTTCAGAGACATTTCCTTATATGGCAATCCCCTGTACCCTTTTTTTGTGGGGGGAGGGGCAGAGAGAAAGTTTGTGGTTTCTAACCGTTTTGGTCAAGCATCATTCATGACATTGACACTGAACAGCCTAACTCCTAGCATTTGGAATTAAAGTAGCAGCCTTGCTTCAAAAATTGCCTCTTTGAAACCAATATAGATTGAGGCATCCAGGGGCTGTGAAAAGTGCGAGATAAATACAAGCCTTTCTTCCTTTTTTCATTTTATTTTAAGGTTATGTCATTCTTGAGTGTCTCAGCAGAGGAAATGGTGTCTCAAAAATAGCACTCAGCACTTGAAGTAGATTTGATATTTACACTATCAAATCCTTTCATGTTTTTAATCAGCTTGATCAGATAACCTCCTAATCTCTTACAGTGAAGAGAGTATTGAGCTGATGTAACCTGGTCTCGTATTTAACCCTTTAAACCCCAGGAATAATTCCAGCTCTGACCAATGTTTCTACTACATTGGTGTTGTGTTTTATCTGTCCCTTTTCATAAAATCTCAGGAAATGAAGTTTAAACAGGATGGACCTTAACTCGTCGGAGTTTAGAAAAATAAGAGGTGATCTTATTAAACCTGTAATTGCAAGAGCATGTAACTGGATGGATGCTGATCTGATGGTTCAATTCATTAAAAAACCAAAAGCACTGCAGATGCTGGAAATCAGAAACACAAACAGAAACTGCTGGAACATCTCAGCAGCTCTGGCAGCATCTGTGGAGAGAAATCAGAGTTCACCTTTTTGGGTCAGGTGGCCCTTCCTCAAAACTTCAGTTCTGCAATTTCCCTGATGGTTCAACTCAGTTTTGGGGTGGTGGGGGGTGTGGAGGTTGGCGGCAAGACTAGGACCAGAAGGCATGTTTAAACGTATTAGGAGGTCTGCCATTTAAGATGGAAAGGACAAAGATTTCTGCACATCATTGGACATACCTCCTGCAGTGAGCAGTGGAAGCTGACTGTAATGTGTTTAAGGTTGACTAAGACAGGTTGAGATAACACAGTGCAGAGCTGGATGAACACAGCAGGCCAGGCAGCGTCAGAGGAGCAGGAAAGCTGACGTTTCGGGTTGGGACCCTTCTTCAGAAAATCCAGCATTAGCAGTTCTTACTATCTCTGAGTGAATTAGACAGGTTGTTGATTGATAAGGGAGTCAAACATCCAAGAGACAGACAGGAGGTGGAAATGAGCTTATGTTAGATCAATCAAGAGGCACGAAGCGCTGAGTGGCAAACTAGTGTTTCCATTTCTTGCATTCTCATTCCAAATGATTCCGGACTTTTCCCTGGCCTTGTGGAATCGTTTGTGTTGCACCAAACCTAAGAAGTTTTGCCAGCTGTAGCTGATTGGCAAACCCTCTCACTACTGAGTCAGGAGTCTCTGAGTTGCAATGATTTGGAAGAAATGTTAACCCAAGGCCCTGCCTGCTTTCTCAAGTGGGTTTAAAAGATCATTTGAAGAAGAATTGACCCTGTAGCTCGAGCCAGCACTTATCCCTCCAATCATATGAATAGAAAATAATAGATTTACTGGGTTATTTTCACAGGGCTGTTTGTGGACACTTGCGATGCATAAATTCTCCACTACATTTCTGACATTACGATGGTTGCTGAGTTTCAGAGATTTACTGGCAGTGAAACACTTTGTGACTTCATGATGTTATAAAAGTCACTATGAAGATGCAGAATTTCTTTTTCTCTTTTCTGATATGCATCGCGTAGTAACTCCTGGGGAGTGTTCTTGAACAAACAAACCTTGGAGTGCAGGTTCATAGTTCCTTGAAAGTGGAGTCCCAGGTAGACAGAATAGCGAAGAAGGCATTTGGTACACTTGCCTTTGGTCAGTGCATTGAGTATAGGAGTTGGGAGGTCATGTTGCAGGACATTGGTGAGGCCACTTTGGGAATACTACTTTCAATCCTGATCTCCCTGCTATAGGAAAGATGGTGTGAAGCTTGAAAGGTATCAGAAAAGATTTACAAAGGATGTTGCCAGAATTGGAGGGTTTGAGCTATAGAGAGAGGCTGAATAGGCTGGGGTTATTTTCCCTGGGGTGTTGGAGGCTGAGGGGTGACTTTATAGAGGTTTATAAAACCCCAAGGGGCATGGATTGGGTGAATAGCCAAGGTCTTTTCCCCTGGGTAGGGGAGTCCAAAACTAGAGGGCATAGGTTTAAGGTGAGAGGAGAATATTTAAGAGAGACATAATGGCAACTTTTTCATGCAGAGGGTGGTGCGTGTATAGAATGAGCTGCCAGAGGAGGTGGTGAAAGCTGGTACAATTACAGCATTTAAAAGGCATCTAGTACATGAATAAGGGATAACAAGGTGTGGGGCTGGATGAACACAGCAGGCCAAGCAGCATCAGAGGAGCAGGAAAGCTGATGTTTCAGGCCTAGACACTTCTTCAGAAATGGGGGAGGGGAAGGGCGTTCTGAAATAAATAGGTCAAACCGTGTCTGTGTTAGAAACTTGTGTAATAAACTTAAAATAATTGACAAAAGTACCAGAGGGGAGCTGAGGAGAACTTTTTTATTCGTAGTGAATGGCTGTGATGCCAAATGCATTGGCTGAAAGCAGACTCACTGGTAGTGTTTAAATCTACAAGAAGGGAAGACAATTGCAGGCCTTTGGCGAGAGAACAGGAGAGAGGGGGTAGTTAAGTAATCCTACAAAAGAGTCAGTACAGGCATGATGGTCTGAATAGTGTCCTTCATTGCTGAATGATTGTAGGGTTTGTATCCCAGTGAGAAAATATGGATTGAGGATGCTGTGAAGGAAAGCAATAAAACGTTCACATTAGGTGAGATCAGACTACTTCAGTAACCCTACGACTTATGGATTAACTCATATTAAGTACCATCACAACTTTCTGATCAGTGACTCACCTTCATGTACTTAGTTTCTAGAAGTCTGAAACTATCACACCATTTTGCTGAAATACAGGAGCTGACATTGAATATATTACTCAGAGGTCTCTCTGTGCTGTAGAATGATAAATTTTGTACATAGGCTGTAGCACAAACAGAACATAAGATGTAGAAGTAGGCCATTCAGCCTGCTCCACCATTCAATGGAATCAAGATTCAGCTGATCATCCTCAAGTCCACTGACCTGCCTTTTCCCCATAACCCCAAATTCTGTTACTGATTTAAAGTCTGTCTCTCTCAGCCTTGAATATACTCAATGATCCAGCCTTAACAGCCCTCTGTGATAAAGAATTCCATAATTTACTACTCTCTCAGAGAAGAAATTCCTGCTTATCTCTGCCTTAAATGTGCAATCCTTTATTCAGAGATTAAGCCCCATGCCCTAGACTCTCCCACAGAGGAAAACAACCTCTCCTCATCTGCCCTGTCAAGTCTCCTAAGAATTTTGTATGTTTGGATCAGGTCACCTCTTATTGTTCTTATTCCAACTAATACAGTCCCAATTCACTCAACCTCTCTTCATCAGGCAATTGAGTGAATCTTCTGTGGTCTGCCTCCAAAGTTAGAATATCTTTCCTGGGATAAACAGCCCAAAACTGCTGATGCTATTCCAGCTGCAGTCTGAATAGTGCCATGTATAGTTTTAGAAAAACCTTCCTACTTTTATATCCCATTCATAGAATCCCTACAGTGTGGAAACAGGCCCTTTGGCCCAACAAGTCCACACTGACCATCAGAGCTTCCCACCCAGCCCCATATAACCCACCTAGTCTACATGTCCCTGAACACTATGGGCAATTTAGCATGGCCAATCACCTAGCTTGCACATCTTTAGACTGTGGGAGGAAACCAGAGCACCTGGAGGAAACCCACACAGACACGGGGAGACTGTGCAAACTCCACACAGACAGTCACCTGAGGGTGGAATTGAATCTGGGACCCTGGTGCTGTGAGGTAGCAGTGCTAACTACTGAGCCACCATGCTACCCCCATAAAGTGATGTGATATCTCCAAATCTTCCCTGTACTGGTGCATAACAAGTAAGTTTTTAGTTCTTTTCAAAAAATATAACGTTTCATTCTCTATATATTCCTAGGAGTTCTCTGAAGCAAGCAAGCGAGAGAGAAAACGACTGAAAAAGGCAAAGTAAGTTGAATTAATGGTTTTGGATATCAATTATTTTTCGGTGAAAGTTTTCCTCCTTCAGAAGGAGTAATGTTTTGGCTGAGCCTGTCAAACTGAACTCTTACATTACTGGGACTGTGCTAACTGTGAGCTCCAAGTGTCAACATCCCACTGAATACAGAGAATTGGGGAATCTGGGATTTGACTAAATTAAGGGATGTGAGGTTTAAAGTTATGTACCTGGAGAAGCTGAAAATGCTCTCAGTAGACTGTTTGCTGCAGAGTACCATTCAGCCTGACTCTGCAGGCTGTTTGC
>JAHRHZ010000061.1:25496636-25532424 GCA_024137785.1 Ginglymostoma cirratum
GTTTGCTGCAGAGTACCATTCAGCCTGACTCTGTAGGCTGTTTGCTGTAGAGCACCATTCAAATAGACCCTGTCTGCTTCTTGTTATAATGTGCTTGTCAAATACATTCTATTTCTGAGTAGGTCAAATTTATTTGTTGTAAAATAGACAACATTTCTTGCGAGTCCTGTCCTTTATGACATCTCTGCTTTGACTCATTGCCTCACATGTTGCTGTCAATAGAAATACTTGGAAGAATGCAAGTACAGAGACTTGTACTTCCATCTTATATTTACATTGTTCATTAAGCTAAATGTTTGTCCACCTTGTTTAATTGTTGCATATTAATTTTCTGTCTTAACTCTCTTTTTTTTGGAAAGACACTTTAATCAGAGGCCGGTATCCGACGGTTCGTCCTTTGGTTCGTAACTATGTCTTCGTTGAACATATTCTTATGTCAGTTTGTGTCAACCCAATTGTTGCAGAAATAAATAACGCTTTTACTTAGCAAATACACACTTTAGCCATTCCAACTTAACTCAGAGAGTTGCAAGAATGAGGTACTTGTGGTTGAGGAAAACGGCACAGATGTATTCAAAGTGATGACAATAAGTATGCAAGGGTGGAGGGAATGGGAGATGGAACTGATCGGATTGGAGTAGGAGCAAATTACTGCAGATGCTGGAATCTGTACTGTAAACAAAAAATGCTGGAAATCACAGCGGGTCAGAGCTTCAATAAAGAGTTATCTAGACTCAAAACATTAGCTTGCTCTCTCTCCACAGATACTGCCTGACCTGCTGTGATTTCCAGGATTGGAGTCATGATATGGAAGTGGGCTGGACAAGGTCAAAAGTCATACGGCACCAGGTTATGGTCCAACAGGTTTATTTGAAAACACAAGCTTTCTGAGGCTTGCTCCTTCTTCCGGTGTCAGTGAGAGAGGTGGCATCAGACACAGAATTTATAAGTAAAAGATCAAAGTGTCATAAAACTGACGTGAATGTATTGAACAAACCTAAGATGCCTGTTAAATCTTTAATCAGTTAGAAAGGAGATGCAAGCTTGGATTGATTAATATGCAAATCCCAGAATTTCTTTCAAGTCACTGCCTCGAGATAACTAGCAGTTTTATCAGTATACCTGGGGTAACATCCTAGCTCAGACAATGCATTTTAGGTGTGAGGCTTTGCTTAGAATCTGTCTGTGTTTTAACGTGGAGTCAGACTGGTTTTATTTCCAAAGTAGGAATTTATAAAATGCCACATTGACTGACTGTCTGCAAATTGTGTGCTTCTTGAATAAAATAGAATGCGTCTGTAATTATAAATCAGCAAATGCAAATTCACCAGTAGATTTATGTGTTTGTGTGCATTTGTGTGTGTGTGTGTGTGTGTGTGTGTGTGTGTGTGTGTGTGTGTATGGGAGAGAGAGAGAGGAGTGTGTGTATGTGTGTGTATCTGTGTGTGTACGTGTATGTGTGGAAGGGAGAGAGAGAGTCTGAGTGAGCGTGCGTGTGTGTGAAAGAGTGTATAGTGTGGCAAGATCACCTGTAGTTTGAAAATGAAGTTTGGAAATGTAGAATTCAAAGTGGGATTCCTCACTCCAAGTGAGACCTTTTAGGTGTGTTTTTGAAGGGTAGCATTCCTCTTTGAATTTGCGGGGCAAGACCAGGAGAGTGGATTTTCCATTTACCCACCCTTTCATTCCCATAGATTTCCTTCCTTTGGGGGCTGGTGTAACCCATGCACACTTGCATCACACACTTGCTCAGACTCACATATGCAAATGTTCACGTACACATAGGAGACAAAACACACACAGCGACAGGGTGACCAGATGTCCTCATTTTTGCTGGGAGTCGTCCCAATTTGTCCAGGACAGCCCTGCTTTCTCATTAACTATCTCTGTATCTGATGATTCTCTAAAAATATTTCAATTGACCCAACTATTCCCTTTTGTTGTTTTTTTTGTCAACTATAAATTTAGTGTGGGGAGAAAATCTGTGTATAGTTCCCTTTCTCTTTCTAAGCAACCAGCACATCACATGGCATTGTGTGCAACAGACCTTCCAGTGCTCTATTGGCACCTCCAAGGAGGTTAACACTACCTCTTTGGCACTAACAGTTTGGTTGCTGATGACGCCATTTGAACATTTGAAGGAATGGCGTTGCCCCTCTATCCAGACTTTTTCTGGGCGATGTCATCACATGGTGCTTTCACCTTCAACTGCCCCTCCCCCCAGATTGCTGTCATTGCTTGCTTCAATGTGTTGCATATTGTAGATTACCACCTTCCCATGGCTTTTCGATCTGTCCCAGTTTGGACTTTCAAAAAACTACATGCTCATCTATATCAACGACCAACTATATAAAAGCAGACAGCCAGGCACGGGGTGCAACACATCATATACAGGTGACACACATACACAGATGTTTACAAACTCGTGTACGCACACACGCACACATCAACAAACACAAACACGGGTGCGCAGGCCCACATACAAACAAACACGAACAGAAACGCAAACGAACTCACAGAAACAGACACGAAAATACACACAGAAGCAAAAACAGACTCACAGAACAGACACACAAATTCACACAGAAACAAACTCAGACGCACATAGAAACACAGACACATTCACACGAACACACACACAAACAGCAATCACAGCAGTTCCTGTTCAGTTCTGACTCTGCTTTTCCTATTACTTATTCCAGAAAATGACGATTCCCTCCTCAAGGAATCTGTCAAGAATGATGAAGGCAATTACCTGGTGAAGGTAAGGGATAAGGAAGCCAAACTTTGTCAGGCCTACTCTGCCTACTCAGTGCACAGTGATTTTAACATTGGGCAGATTCCAGGGATGAATTGTTTGTTGCAAACTATAGGAATGAGCTTCATTTTGTTACTAAGTACAGGCCCACCCAAAGCAGAGAGCATAGCATTCGCCTTGTATTAATCAGGTACTCCCCTCTACTGCCATCCTTTTGCAAACACAGCAAGGATACAGCACAGAAAGAGGCCATTCAGACAAACATATCTGAGCCGACTTAATAAATGTTCCATTCTATTCCCACTTACCAGGATCCGGTCTGCAGCGTTGTGGATTCAGCACTTCAGGGGCAGATCAAGGTGCCTACTCACTTGAACTACCATCACACGTTGCCCACATATCAACACATCCTCCTGCATGTCCCCTCTAATCCTTTTACCAATCGCCTTAAAGCTGTGCCCCCCACCCAGTAATTAACCTATCTGATAGAGGGGAGTGTAACAGGTCTTCCCTGTCCACCCTCTCCAAGCCCTTTATTATCTTGTACAGATCAAATAATCAACCCTCATCCTCCTCAGCTCTAAAGAAAACAAGCCTCATCTACCCAATCTTTCCTCATAGCTAGGATTGACAAGCCCTGGCAACATTTACGTAAATCTCCTCTGTACTCTCTTTCTCTCCAGAGCAAATATGTCTTTCCTGCAAACATTGACCAGAACTATTCAATTATTCTTATTCTGCATTTCTCATTTGCTGCTTCTCCTTTGGTTCCTTTCTCTTCCCTTCTCTGTTATAGTGATTGACAGAGACATTATGTGCCAGAGATAAGGGCGGCAGACGCAGGAGTTAGCTATTCGCAAGTTCATTAAGAGTTGTGTGACATATTTATTGATAACAAAAACAAAGTTGCTGGAAGAGCTCAGCAGGTCTGGCAGCACCTGTGGAGGAGAAAACAGAGTTAATATTTCGGGTTACGGGTTCAAGTCCTGCTCCAGAGGTTTAGACATATTCTCCAATCAAGAAAACATTACATGGTTGGTGTTTCTGTCCCTTGGATGAGATATTAAACTGAGGAACTGTCTATTCTCTCAATTGGGTGCTAAAGACCCATTTCTTTATTTTGATTTTAGATTTAAAACGTTCCCTGCTCTTCCCCTGAAAGGATGGACCTGAAGTCACTCAGCAAATGCTTTTATCAGTATTTATTTACAGAGATACATTTTACAAATGTGCACCTCCTAACCCATCGGCCACAGTTTCAGTCAGTTCCCATTTGTAGGAATGAAAGTGAATCCCCAGTTGATGTCTACAGTTCATATTGAATTACATGTAACTAATGTTCAATAACATTACAATTAACATTGTCCATTGGCGTCCTGGCCAGTGTTTATTCCTCAAACCAATATCACTAATCAGATGATCCAATCACTCATGTCATGAATCTTCATAGGACCTAACCCTGGGCTGACATGGTGCCTCAGTGGTTAACACTGCTGCCTCACAGCACCAGGGACCAGAGTTCAATTCCACTCTTGGGTGATTGTCTGTGTGGAGTTTGCACGTTCTCCCCGTGTCTGTGTGGGTTTCCTCCAGGTGCTCTGGTTTCCTCCCACAGTCCAAAGATGTGCCAGTTGGGCAGATTGGCTGTGCTAAATTGCCTGTAGTGTCCAGGAATGTGTGGGTTTGGTACAGGAAATGCAGTGTTACAGGGATGTGATATGGGGGCATGTCTGGGAGGGATAGTCTTCAGAGGGTGGGTGGGGACTTGATGGGCCAAATGGCCTGCTTCCATGCTGTAGTGATTCTATGATTCTGACTGTGTGACAATCAGCTGCAGCAATTTCAACATACTGCCATGACTTTGCTTCTAAAAATATCAAAATATTGCTGAAAAGGGTGACATGTTACCAACACTTTTCATCTCGCACTCATTTGCCAAATTTTCAGTGACAGCCACAATTGATACAATGGGAGAAAAGGGTGCTGACTGATAGACTGCTTGCTGTTACGCAATGGGGAAATGTCGGCCCCTGGGTTATTTGGGACAGGTGTAAAGCTTGAACATATTGCGGTTCTGAAGAAGGGTCACTCGACATGAAACGTTAACTCTGCTTTCTCTTCACAAATGCTGTCAGACCTGTTGAGTTTCTCCAGAAATTTCTGTTTTTTCTTGAACACATTCCTTTTGTTTTCAGGGAATGTGTCCCTGCACGGAAATTTATTCTGCTCCTTTTAAACATAGATGAGCAATGTTGTGAACTGATCGACTTCAATCGATTGCTGACAGATACAGGATTGTTCAGCGAGTGATGGCTAACAGTATAATTACATCTGAAAATGGACATGTATCATCCAAAAGCTTCAGCAACATGTTTCTCTTCATGGCAATAAACTGTATTTCATTGCATGGGAAGCACTTTCGGGATTTTCTGAGTGTGGGAAAGACATTGTATTTCTTCTTCTATCTCTCCCTTCTCCTCCTCAAGCTATTAAAGTCACTCAAAAAGGAATGCTAACCATTTCTTAATCCTCCACCACTTCTCCCCCATCCACACCTCTCTACTTTCACTGAACCAAAACAATCGGGGCAGAAGGTACCATTACCCCCATAACCTAATACAGAAATATTCCCATGTCCATTAAGGTTTCCATGACCCCTGCAATGAGACTGAAAACTACAAACTCTGATTTGAGAGTAAGAGTGCAGTCCATTGAACCACACCCAATCCACTCATAGAGTTGTAGACATGGTTTTACTGAAGAAACATTTGAGGCTTTCATTGTATCATAGAATCCCCACAGTGTAGAAAGTGGTCATTTGACCCATCAAGATAGCACCAATCCTCCAAAGATCATGCCCACCCAGACATCTACGTAACCTCGCAAGAGGTTTTTACTGTGGCTGACCCACCTAACCTGCACATTCCTGGATACTACGGGCGATTTAGCACAGCCAATCCACCTAGCCTGCACATCTTTGGACTGTGGGAGGAAACCGGAGCACCCGGAGGAAACCCACGCAGACACGGGGAGAATGTGCAAACTCCACACAGACAGTTGCCCGAGGGTGGAATTGAGCCCGGGTCCCTGGTGCTGTGAGGCAGCAGAGCTAACCAAAGCAGTGCCCTGACTATCTTTGCAGCACATAACAGCATCCAGACTTTCAGCTGTCCTTTTATCTTGAACACTTCTAGATATAAGATGTCCAGAGTGCACAAGTACTAACTGTGACATTGTAACATAGGGAAACACAAACAGGCTACTTGGTCTAAAATGAATGTTAATTTTCCACATGAATCCATTCCCGTCTGACCATATTGTACCCTATTGACATATCCATCATTCCTTTATCTTTCATGCACTCTTTTTGATACTTCCTTTTCTATTCAGAGTGTAGAGCCGGGCAGTGAAGATGCAGAAGGGATTGGGACATTAAAGCGGCTCCGGAAGCTGGTCTGGCATAGGAGGAATCATGGTTCCGATGATGGGAAACAAGGCCCACTTCATCATAGTAAGCATCACTGACCACATTCTTCTCTGTTTTTCTCCATTTTCGTTTGACTGACTCAACACCACTCACTCTGTATGCTGTTGGCATTTGCAAGTATCCAGGCAGGTGGCAATGGGGTGTATACCCTGGGGTTAGACTTTACAGCAGAGTTAGAAACCAGTGACCACCAATGGGCGTCTACACTATTAATCCAACCCTAAACCAATTGGCAAAGTATTCAACTAAACACAGAAACTTTACTCGGCCCAGTTATCTGCCTGGTATCTGGCACACACAAGGATTGGCAAGGAGGTTACCCGAGTCTGCAGGTTATAGGAAATACTCACAACAGCTGAGAGCCCCATATCTTGGACGCTCAGGATTTAGATTCTGGGAACTGTTCAGATAAGTACAGCCTCCGTGTTGCACTCCAAATGCAGACTCACCAATGCTCTGTACAGTTGAATCAGGACTTCCCTATTTTTACCCTCCACCAACACTTAGAAACCTTCCATTTGTCAACATTCCATTTGCCTTTGCAGCTTTACCTGCAGTCTAGCATTTTGTGATTCACATGTGAAGACACCCAGATGCAACAGCACCACCATATTCCAAAGGCTGTCTTTCTACTTAAATTATACTCTATTTTCCATTCTTTCTGCTAGAGTGGACAACCTCATATTTCCTCACATAATGCGTTACTTGCTAATTAACACAGTTATATCCCTTTGCCGTTTCTTTATAATCTCCTCACAACCGTAACCCTAACCCTACAAAATGGTTGGTCCTTTCATCTATGTCATTAATATAGATTGCAAATAGTTGATGCCCCTGACCCTAATCCTATCTTTGTGGTTTCGCTCCAGTTTTCAAACTCGAAAATGATCCATCTATCCTATCTCTTTGTTCCCTTTGGTTGGACAATCCTCTGTCCACGTTAATATATCATCCCCAATATCATGAGTTCCTACCTTACGCAGTAAACATTTTAGTTGCGCCTTGTTAAATTATTAAATGCATATCTAAATACATTTCATCTACTGATGAGAGATAAAAGGTACTGCAGATGCTGGAGAATCCGAGATAACAAGGTGTGGGGCTGGATGAACACAGCAGGCCAAGCAGCACCATTCCTGTCCTATGATGCTGCTTGGCCTGCTGTGTTCATCCAGCCCCACGCCTTGTTATCTCACATTTCATCTACTGGCTCCCTTTTTATCCACTCTGCTTGTTACACCTCCAAAAATTTGTTACATTGTCAAAGAAATCAAATACATTTATCAGACATAATTTCCATTTCACAAAGCCATGTTGACCCTGCCTGGAGCATAAGGATTTTCCAAATGTTCAGCTACTACCTTCTTGATAATGGATTCCAGCATTTTACTAATGATATATGTTAGGCTAATTGCCTGGTAATTTTTTGTCTTCTATTTCCCTCATTCCCTGAATCATGGTGTTACTTTCACACACTGCCATAGATTCATAGAATCCCTGCAGTGTGGAAACAGGGCCTTTGGCCCAACAAGTCCACACCAATCCTCAGAGCATCCCACCTGGACCCATTCCCCCAAAGCCCATCTAATCTATACATCCCTGAACACTATGGGCAATTTAGCATGGCCAACTCATCTAACTCGCACATCTTTGGACTGTGGGAGGAAACCAGAGCACCTAGGGGAAACCCACACAGACACAGGGAGAATGTGCAGACTCCACACAGACAGTCACCTGAGGGTGGAATTGAACCTGGGTCCTTGGCACGGTGAGGTAGTAGTGCTAACCACTGAGCCACCATGTCACCCCAACTGTGCCTGGCTTTGTCTCTGCACACTAAGGCACGAAACCCAGACAGACAGTGCAGCTTTAAAATCTGAATGAGAGCGCAAAGCTCAAAAAGGCTAGGCAGAGATGCCATGAGCATCCAGTTAGGCACAAAGTGAATGAGTACAAAGATAGCCTGGAGCTGCATAATCCATGAGATGGGAGCCTCTTGCTGTGTGCAAAGTGTCCTGGCCACAGCATTGCAATGAAAGGTGACAGTGCAACCCAAAGTGTAGCATTGAAGTGTAGGACTGTTCTTAGTGGGTCAAAGGGTGCAATGAAGATAGCATACATTGGATGTCAAGGTCTGTGGACTCAGGGTGCATATTAATTAATCAATACAAATAAACTTCTCACCGGTGAGAATCTCACTTCGCTGTTCAACTGTTGGAGAAAGGGGCTTTTTGCTTCTGACATCACGAAGCTCCTCGAGTGATTTCTCAGTTTTTTTCATCAATGCCCATGGGTCTAGGAAGATTCTACCCTATATCTCTGTATTAGCAAACATATTGTACTCAGTTATTCCTGTCTGTGCTGTCAAGTTCACCACCCTATTATGAATACTTTGTCCTGTGTGTACTCAGGTATTGAGCCTTTCTGTTTGTCTTTCTGAGAGTCCTTCTGAGGCAGAAGTGTCTTATCTACCTCCAGTTAGTTTTGGTGTTAATTCCTTTGAGTTAACCCACATACAGTTACTAAGATGTAATAAACCACATCTTGTTAGCTAAGATAAAATTAAGTTGGAGAGTTTACAGAAGAGATTTGCCTGGATGTTGCTGGGTATGGAAGGTTTGAGTTATATAGAAAGGCTAGATAGGCTGGTATTGTTTTCACTGGGGCATAGGAGGTTGAGAGGTGACTTTAGAGAAGTTTATAAAATAATGGGGGCAGGGGGTTTATAGATAGGGTTAATGGTAGTCTTTTCTCCAAGATAGGGGATTTCAAGACGAAGGGGCATATTTTTAAGGTGAGAGGAGAGAGATTTAAAAAAAAAGGAGAATTTTTTACACAGAGAGTGGTTTGCATGTGGAATGAGGAAGTGGTGGATGTGGGTACAGTTACAAAGTTTAAAAGACATTTGGATAAGTACATGAATAGGAAAGGTTTGGAGGGTTATGGGCCAGGAGCAAGCAGGTGGGACTAATTTAGTTTGGGATTATGTTCAGTATGGACTGGTTGTGCTGAAGGGTCTGTTTCCGTGCTGTATGACTATGACTTCACGGTTTGAGTGAAGATTTGTAGCTCGGGTGCTGGTTGTAAAAGTTTGGTGTGTCCGCTGAGCTGGGAGGTTTGATAGCAGACGTTTCGTCCCCTCACTAGGTGACATCCTCAGTGCTGTGGAGCCTCCTGTGAACTGCTGTTGTCTTGTGCCAATTTAAATTTATACGATCTGGTTTTTGCTGCTTCTTGTAGGTGTTGGTTCCGGCTGTGCGTTGTAATGGTCGGTATATCCGGTCTAATTCAAAGTGTTTGTTGATGGAGTCTGCAGATGAATGCCAAGCCTCCAAGAATTCCCTGGCTGTCCTCTGTTTGGCTTGTCCAATGATGACAGTGTTGTCCCAGTTGAAAGTGAAATTATTCAACAAGTACCGTTAAAGTTTCACTTTCAACTGGGACAACTCTGCTATCATTGGACAAGCCAAACAGAGGGCAACCAGGGAATTCTTGGAAGCTTGGCATTCATCTGCAGACTCCATCGACACACACATTGAATTAGACCCAATATACCGACCATTACAATATACGGTTGGAGACGGCACCTACAGGAAGCAGCAAAAACCAGACTCTATAAATTCAAACTGGCACAAGACACCAGTGCTTCACAGGAGGCTCCACAGCACTGAGGGTGTCACCTAGTAAGAGGACAGATTGTCTGCTATCAAACCCCCCAGCTCAGCGAACACATCAACATCTACGACTCAATGACTGTATACCTCTTTTTCTAAGACTTATTCGTGGTCCATCCTCCACCATAGACAAAGGAACAGCCCCTTGGAGTAGGTTAGGAGGGGGTGAGTTTGACAGCATGCTCTCTCAACCACAAACCACCAGAAGGTGGTACCCAGGCATCAGGTTATAATATAACACAAACCATTATGAGGAAACGTCAGGGCAGGTGATCAATACAACGGCTTGGCGAAGGAGATTTCATTTGATTTAATTTGATTTATAGTCACGTGTATCTAAGTACAGTGAAAAGCTTTGTTTGCGAGCAGTACAGGCAGATCATAGTAAGCAGGGGCATACAGACCATAGGGTGATCTGTCAGGTTTTTAAGAATTATTTAACAGGGATGGACAGATAGAGAGACAGAGAATTAGTGAGGTTCAGCAAGGTGGCATTGTTAACAGTGCAGATGACAGCATAAAATTATAAAGGGATACTGATAACTAAGTGAATGGGAAATATTGTGGCAGATGGAGTTCAATGTAAGAGACTGTGAGGTTAACCATTTTGGATTGAAAACTGACAAATCAGGGGACTTTCTAGATGGTATGAAGTTAAATACAGTGAATGTCCAAACAGACTTGGGGGTTCAGGTACACAGCCCTTTAAAATGTCACAAACAGGTGCAGGAAATAATCAAGCTAATGAGATGTTGGTCTTTATATCGAGAAGACTTGAGTACAAGGATGCTGAAGTTCTACTGCAATTTCCCTTGGGTGGAGGAGTTCAAAACGAGAGGGCATGGATTAAAGGTGAGAAAGGAAAGATTTAAAATGGGCCTGAGGAGCAACTTTTTCACTCAGAGGGTGGTGTAGGTAAATGGAATGAACTGTCAGAGGAAGTGGTAGAGGCTGGCACAGTTACACTTAAAAGATATTTGAACAGGTACATGAATAGGAAATGTTTAGAGGGATATGGGCCAAACACAGGCAAATGGGACTAGTTTAGTTTAGTTTGGGAAACATAGCTGGCATGGACAAGTTGGACCAAAAGGTCTGTTTTGATGCTGTGTGGCTAATTATACAAACCCCTGGTTAGAGCCCACTTGGAACACTATGGGCAGACCTAGGCACCACACCTTAGGAAGGATATACTAGGCTTGGGTGGAGTACAATGTAAGTTTACTTGGACTTGAAGTGTTAGAATAGAATCCCTACAGTGTGGAAGCAGGCCCTTCAGCCCCACAAGTCCACACCAACCCTCACAGCATTCCACCCAGACCCATCCCCCTAATCTACACATCCCTGAACACTATGGGCAATTTACCACAGCCAATCCACCTAACTTGCACATCTTTGGACTGTGGGAGGAAGTTGGACCACCCAAAGGAAACGCCCCACAGACACAGAGAGAATGTGCCAACTCCACACAGACAGTCACCCGAGGGTGGAATAGAACCTGGGTCCCTGGTGCTGTGAGGCAGCAGTGTTAACCACTGAGCCACGTGCCGCCCATTTTATTTTTGGAACACAGCTGTTAGATTCTGAGCAGAGATTTATACAAGTTACAAATGTTTTCTCTTATATTTAAGGGATTGAGGGGTGATTTGATCAAAGTCTTCAATGTATTAACAGAAAAAGACAGGAAACTGGGAGTGGGGGTATGGGCCGTGTGTGTGGTGGGTGCACAATCTGAGAATTAGGACCAAGCGTTCAGGAAAGATGTTAGGAAGCACTTCTGCGTGACTAGCTATGTACTGACATAAGTGCAGACGGGGATGAGGGAAGGAGTGTTGAAGTTTTGAAGATGCTTGGAGGGTTTGATAGGGTAGTTAGAGAGAAACTAATACCTTCGGTGACGGAGAGTTTGGGGTACTCCAAAACAGGAGAGTATGACATTAAGCTATTCAAGCATGTCTTTTGGTATGAGGTTGTGCTTCTAACTAAGAAAAGTGTTCCCATTCCATATTGACCAGTTCTTCAAGCTTCTCTTTTATGTCATTAATGTACATGTTGGATTGAAAACAAATTGATTTATTGGTATGGTCTCTACACTGTTGTGCATCACTGATTATTGACCTCTCCTGTTACATTGATTACATTGTTGGTGGCTGACTGAAGAGCTTGTTTTCACTGACATTAGGTTCTGGAACCACAAAGTATTGAAACACTGGATTGCTTCAGATTTTGCGTTGATGTTTTCACGTGTGGCATATTGCTTATGTGAGAGGTTTGTCTCCTCTGGTCAATCTACGCTCTGTGAAATATTCTGCATTAAATGGAACTTCTGCTAAATAATTCTTCTTGAACAATTTTTGAGACACTGTACCCAACACTCTTTGGACTGCTTATTCTAAAGTTATATTCTGTTTTTGTTCAAGTTCAGTAACTAGTTTCTCTAAGAAGCAACTCCTCACACAAATGGCCACCTGTTGTAGGGTTCCTAAGCTGCAAGGATCACATGTAGGTCATTAATGAAATGACCCATAAGCTCCCTGACAGTTGATACCTATTATTGAAGCGCGATCTTACCAGTGTCCTATTTGTCCTGGAAATGAAATAGTGATCAAAAGCCGTCAGGTGATTATGAAGTACAATTTTCTCCTTATTGATCTGAAGTTTGTGCAACACATGATCTGATGCTCTGCTCACGTAGTAGAGAAGGTATGAATCTGTTCTTGGTTTGATTTAGTGTCCAAAGCTGTTCAAAATCTCCGCAATTGTGCCTTCCACATTTATCTATTGTTGATCTTTCAAACAAATTTTTTTTCTGGTGGAAAAATTACAGCCAGTGAATTTTGTTACATTATTTTGTTGAAATCGTTAAGTACCTTCTTGAATGGGAAGAATATTGTTAATATTCCTTTTGCGCTAGACTCATAATTGTGTCTTTTTGCATTTTCATTTGATTAGAGGTCGTGATGAATCTTTAAAGATTGTAGTAGTAAAACTGAAAGCTGTTGGACATTTCTGCTATTTGGAATGCTGTAATGATTGGCTTTCCTTTACCAATATGGAGTCTTCATTGAGGTGACTGAGGCTATCCCTTTTCCAAGATGGCTGAAAGATTTCCAAAGGATCTGTGGGTAGAAAATTGAATATCAAAACGCCAGCCCATTGTAGAGAAGATAGTTACCATGGCCTGATAACTTCTGGATGGTGTATCACACTGTTGGTATTGTATTTTATGGTGTGGTTTAATGCCAACCATGAATTTGAATTTGATACAACCAGCTTGGGGAAAAGGCAAAGAAATGAACTGTCTTCAGGCTCAGATTTTTAATTAACACTATTTATATCCTTTAATATTACGTACTAATTTAAATGATAATCATCAACTACTTCTGGTTACCTTGGGAAAGGACTATTCTATTGTTTTCATGTCCATGTGCCCTCTGTGTTTCTTCCAGACAGTCTCACTCTCGTGTGCCTTCATGAGTATTCCTTCCAGTGCGTGCTAACTCCAGCCACACTGCACTATCTATGCTCAATGATGTGCAGATCTGTGGAATCACAGGGCTAATCTTGGACAGCAGAGATCTGACACAACAAAAGCCTCATTGGTGGGCTGAGTGAACCTAACAGTAGCAAATTTGGAGAGCATTAGCCTGTGATTGGACAATCAGCTCTTGGCAGAAACATTCATTTGCCTGTGTTTGATCGCCGGCTTCATGTGCCAGTTGGAGGTTGATGAGGGGTCAAATTGTGTCCATCAGGGATTGAACAGTTTAGAACAAAGAACAAAGAACAAAGAAAATTACAGCACAGGAACAGGCCCTTCGGCCCTCCAAGCCTGTGCTGATCCAGATCCTCTATCTAAACCTGTCGCCTATTTTTCAAGGATCTGTATCCCTCTGCTCCCTGCCCATTCATGTATCTGTCTAGATACATCTTAAATGACGCTATCGTGTCTGCCTCTACGATCTCCGCTGGCAACGCGTTCCAGGCACCCACTACCCTCTGCGTAAAGAACTTTCCACACATATTTCCCTTAAACTTTTCCCCTCTCACCTTGAAATCGTGACCCCTAGTAATTGAGTCCCCCACTCTGGGGAAAAGCTTCTTGCTATCCACCCTGTCTATACCTCTCATGATTTTGTAACCCTCAATCAGGTCCCCCCTCAACTTCTGTCTTTCTAATATAAATAATCCTAATCTCTTTAACCTCTCTTCACAGCTAGTGCCCTCTAAACCAGGCAACCTCCTGGTCAACCTCCTCTGCGCCCTCTCAAAAGCATCTACATCCTTTTGGTAATGTGAAGACCAGAACTGTACACAGTATTCCAAATGTGGTCAAACCAAAGTCCTATACATCTGTAACGTAACCTGCCAACTCTTGTACTCAATACCCCGTCCGATGAATGAAAGCATGCCGTATGCCTTCTTGACCACTCTATCGATCTGCGTTGCCACCTTTAGGGTACAATGGATCTGAACACCCAGATCTCTCTGTGCATCGATTTTCCCCAGGGCTTTTCCATTTACCGTATAGTTCACTCTTGAATTGGATCTTCCAAAGTGCATCACCGTGCATTTGCCTGGATTAAACTCCATCTGCCATTTCTCCACCCAACTCTCCAATCTATCTATATTCTGCTGCATTCTCTGACAGCCCCCTTCACTATCTGCTACTCCATCAATCTTAGTGTCATCTGCAAACTTGCTAATCAGACCATCTATACCTTCCTCCAGATCATTTATGTATATCACAAACAACAGGCGCCCCAACATGGATCCCTGTGGAACACCACTGCTCATAGTTCTCCATTTTGAGAAACTCGCTTCCACTACAACTGTCTATCTCCTGCTGCCCAGCCAGTTCTCAATCCATCTAGCTAGTACACCCTGGACCCCAAGCGACTTCACTTTCTCCATCAGCCAACCATGGGGAACCTTATCAAATGCCTTACTGAAGTCCATGTATATGACATCTACAGCTCTTCCCTCATCTATCAATTTTGTCACTTCCTCAAAGAATTCTATCAAGTTGGTAAGACATGACCTTCCCTGCAGAAAACCATGCTGCCTATCATTAATAAGCCCATTTTCTTCCAAATGTAAATAGATCCTATCCCTCAGTATCCTTTCCAGCAGCTTCCCCACCACTGATGTCAGGTTCACGAGTCTATTATTTTCTGGATTAGCCTTGCTACCCTTCTTAAACAATGGGACAACATTAGCAATTCTGCAGTCCTCCGGGACCTCACCCATGCTCAACGATGCTGCAAAGATATCTGTTGAGGCCCCAGCTATTTCCTCTCTTGCTTCCCTCAGTAATCTGGGATAGGTCCCATCCGGACCTGGCAACTTGTCCACCCTAATGCCTTTTCAAATACCCAACACTTCCCCCCCACTCCTTATGCTGACTTGACCTGGAGTAATCAAACATCTATCCTGAACCTCAACATCCGTCATGTCCCTCTCCTCAGTGAATACCGACGCAAAGTTTAGATCTAACAGAATGTTGGAACAGATACAAGAGTCTGAATGGACTCCACTTTTTCCAGTCTCCCTGCCTGATACGTATTGATCTGTCATATCCACGGACACTCGTACACTTCAGTGTCCTAACATTGCACACCCCAATGAGACTAAGCGCCATCAGGAGAAGAGGGAAAGAACTACCAGAGTTGAAATACATTTTCTTTCAAAATACTTGTAGTGCAAATCATATGAAAGTTCATTACATGTTCATGATATTACTCTGGCAACAGTTATATGTTTCTCCTAACTCTCTCCTCCCACAGGAACTGATGGGGTTACTTGAGGATGTTGGCTCTTTGAACATTACTTACCCTCCACATGACATTTTCATCCTTTAAGAAGGTGACATGAGGCCACAGTACAATTATTTCTGTTTGATTATACATTAGGAGAAAGCTTGTAAAGCAGAAAACAGATTTGAGAGTGGTGAGCAGGAGAAACTGTGATCATTTTGTTTAGCATGGGTAAGGCTAAGTGAGACTTTAAAGAAAGCACTCAAAACTGGGAGGGATTTTGAGAGAGGAACATAGGAGCAAACATGTTTACTGGCAGAGGGGTCGATATCTGGAAAGTGCAAGGTTTGAGATAATTGACGAACTGAAGCAAAGGGGTGATGAGAATTTTGTTTTCCACACTGTGAATTGTTGTGAGCTGGAATGTGTTGCCTGAAAGATCAAATTCCATGGCAACTTTCAAAAGGAGAATTGGATAAAGATTTAGAAGAAAAAGATTGCTGAGAATTGGAATTGGAATTAGAAATGGGAATTGGATAAAGACTCAGAGGAAAAGATTGCAGGGAAGTGGGGAAAGAGCAGAGGAGTGGGTTTAATTAGACTATTTTACCAAGGGGTCAGCACAGGCATAATGGGTTAATGGCGTCTTTTGGTGATATGTAGTTCTACGTCTGTACAGATGCTTTACAAGTGAATAACCAATATTCATAACTTCTCCTTACTCAAAATTTTGTGACTCTTTTAGCTTTAGCTGTCCTTTTGTCACATGATGTGGATGCGCTGGAGTTGGACTAGGGTGAACAAGGTCAACAGTCACACAAAACCATGTTATAATCCAATAGGTTTATTTGAAATCACAAGCTTTCAGAGCACTGCCCCTTCATCAGGTGAAGTCAACTAATGAAGGGTAGCTTCTGATATTAAATGAACCTGTTGGACTATAACCTGGGTGTCATGTGACTTTTGACCTTCCTCTCATAGTTTTGTTCGTTAATGGTCTGTGTAGCTTGAAAATTTTCTCACTTGTTCTTCCACGAACATCATCTGACACTCCCTTCCTCATCTGTGCATCAGCAGAACAGCAGACTCCTGCCCTTGGCGCCATGAGGGACCATATCTTTGTCCTTTTTGAACTTTGGACTTTCAAAGCAGTGAGGAGTATACGTTGTGACAAAGAAGCACAGAAGTTTTTAAGTTCAGGAAATTCTGCCTAGTGATAGCCCTCTGTTTGACCGATAGCTCGTTACAAAGCTGTTAATGCAGGGGTAGCTACACCAGAGACAAAATTAAAAATTGCTGGAAAAGCTCAGCTGGTCACAGTTAGAATGTGGGACAGACCAGGGTAAGGACAGTAGATTTCCCTTCCCTAAAGGACACTAGTGAACCTGATGGATTTTTATGATGTTTACTTCCCCATAATTTTATTGAATTCAAACTTCACCATCTACCAAGGTGTGATTTGAACCTGTATCCTCAGAACATTGGTCAGATGTTCTGGATTGCTAGTCCAGTAACACTGCCATTGCACAACTATCCCTCCCTAGCATGTGCCTATTTAAGGATTTAAAGGGGTTAGTTTAAGCCACATAGGGGTAGATTAGTTAGACTTTCATTTCCCTCCTATTTGTTAAAGTTAAGTGTGTTTCAGTAAATAGAATTATTTTGTGTTAATAACAAAATCTGGTGTGAATTGCTTTTATCCTAATAGAAGCCAGTCAGGAAATTGACCACATTGGTGGTTCAATTGGAATGTTGCTCATTTTGTGAAGGCTTGTGAGACAGTGAGGCATGTTATCAGCTCACAAAAACAAAGTTGCTGGCAAAGCTCAGCAGGTCTGGCAGCACCTGTGAAGGGAAAAAAACCAGAGTTAACGTTTTGGGTCCGGTGACCCATCCTCAGAGTTTTTGTTCCTGATTTGCAGCATCGGCAGTTCTTTTGGTTTTTATGTTATCAGCTCGCTCTTTCCGGTTAATTTGTGACAGAGAATCCACATATTGTTACTTACCGTGGTTCTATTTGCCTACTGCAACGCCTCAATTGTCCAGGGTTAACCAGGCACAGCAGGCCATATTTTGCTATCCATGAAGATCATTAGTGGTATTTCCAAAAACACATTTCCCATAAATGGTGAGACTTGGGCAGCACAAGCAAGGCAAGGGAACATACGATAAACAATAAGAACTGAGGATCAGAGAGACATGTACAGTGGTCCCTTAAGGTTGCAGGAAATGTAGATAAAGTGGTTAAGAAACCATGTGGGATACTTGCCTCTATGAGCTAAAGCGCAGAATTTTAAGAGCAGGGAGTTTATGCTGAAACTGTATCAAGCATTGGCTAGGGCATTGCTGGAGTATTGTGTGAAGTTCTGGAATCCACATTATTGGAGACATGTGATAGCATTGGAGAGAGTACAGAGGAGATTTACCAGGGTATTCCCTGGGCTAGAGAGTTTCAGTGATGAAAAGAGATTGGACAGACTGGGCTTGTTTTCCTTGGAGCAGACGAGATTGAGAGGAGACATGATTGAGATGTGTAAAATTATGAGGGGCATGGATGGGGTAGACAGGAAGAAACTTGCCCCTTGATAGAGGGATTAATGACTGGGGGACATAGATTTAAGTTAAGGGGAAGAAGGTTTAGAGAAGATGTAAGGAAAAACTTTACCACCTCTGAGTGAAAATCTGGAACTCACTGCCAGTAAGGGTGGAAGAGACAGAAACTCTCAGCATAGTTAAGAAGTATTGAGATGTGCACACAAGGCTATGGGCCAAGTGCTGGAAAATGGGATTAGAATAATTAAGCAGTTGCTTTTGATCAGCATAGGCTTGATGGGCCAAAGGATCTTTTTCTATTTTGTAGACCTCTATGACTCTATGACATTATTATATATTGAAATAAAGACTTACTGTGCCATCACTCGTTCTAACATATACTCTCTCAAGAGCTAAACTTAGTAGATTTCTCCCCCTTAATACATTTTTCCCTTTATCTTTGCATCTGCAAATTTGGTGTCAAGCCTTGTCTTTTCATTTTCTTTGTCATCTCTTAATGTTCTCCACATTGCTGTGATGTGTGAGCCTGTGCCCTTCAGCCAAATCTCTCAGCTCATATCAAAAGGTAAATAACGTAACTGGAGCACAAGATGAAAATCATTAACGATTCAAAATTCTCCCACGCATGACTCTGACTCAAGCCTCCTTATGACTTTGGTATTTGTGAATCATCCACAATTACCTTGTTACATAATTTAATTTATTCAACAGGTTTCTGTATGTTGCCTGCAGATTTTTTTTCCTAATCAACCTGGTCAGCAGTGCTACTGTATACCTGGAGCACATGGGGTTCAAACTGAGGTCTCCTAGCCCAGAGGTACGGACAGCCATCTAGACTCGCAATGTTAGCCTCCTCTCTCTCCATGGATGTTGGCTGACCCACTGCGATCTCTAGCATTTGTTGCTTTCAGTTCAGATTCCAGCATTTACAGTAATTTGTTCCTGCTGTATGAATTCAAGTTGTTGTTGTACTGTCAGTAATACACCAGGCAAACTCTATACTTGAACAATTTTACCTGATGAGCATGTCCCTTTAAGATTCCATAACTCTTTCTTCCTATGAGTTTGCAATTGATGGAGCCTTGCTTCAATGTGAGATTTTCACTTACATCGTTTCTATTTGATTTAGTGCTCATGTGCTTTGTTCTAGTCAACCTCAAAGTTGTTGATGCAGAAACGATATCCCGCAGCCATTGTTCAGCAGGGTCAAAGTGACCTTGTGAGGAGGTCACATACTTCTCAATGATCAATATAACACGGCCAAGACAATGCCATCTTCACACTCACTCCTTCCATTTTGTGTGCCTTTATTCCTGCCACATTCTTACCATCTGTCTTTTCAATTTCAGCCAAGGATTACCTTGCAGAGAAGCCATGCTCAAGATAGGAAGTGTGGGTGGCAGCAACTATATCTGTTTTGTGGTGAAGCTCTTGCTCTCGGAGAACGTATTGGTTCTTGGGAAGCTAAGGGCATTTTCTGGCTCAGTGGGAACACCACCTGTCCAGCTCAGAAGCTATTGGTGCAAAGGCAGCTTGGAGCGCTCAAGTCCCATTATCCAGACTGGCCAGTCAAGGTACCGAGGCAGAGCTGCATTGCCAGGTGTCTGGGCTTCACATTCGGAAAGGGTATCAAGGGTATCAGTTGAAGTGCAGGTCAGTCCTGATCGAATTGAACAAGAGATCACACTCAAGGTAATGAGTGAGCACCTCTGGTTCCCATTTCATTCTTAATACCTTCATGGAAGTGACATTGCTGGTGAGACCATCATTTATCGCTTAATTTACTTGGAAAAGGTTGCTTTGTCTTTGCGATTTCAGTTAATACTGCTACCTACACATGTAGACATTGTTTCATGTCTCTGGGCTGTGAATGTTTTCACATGCTCGATCTCTGAGGCTGTTGGCTCTTTATCTTTAAACAAAGCTCTTCCAGTCCGTACGCACTGAAACACTGTTGACATCTTTAACAAGAAGGGCTCACCCAACTAAAACAACATTGAGACAATTTTGTTTTCTTTTGGAGGGGTGTGAATCTTTGGCACTCTCTTCCTGAAAAGGTGCAGGCAGGAAAGTCAATGAATGTCTTTTCATGCTGAGGTAGATAGACTCTCATTAAGGAAGGAGTTAGAAGGTTATCAGGTATTGGGGTGCGAGTAGTGGTGGGAAGAGGAGGAGGTAGATGCAGAATTAAGGTTTCAGTCAGATCAGCCACAAACCTATTTGATGGTGGAGCAGTCTCAATGGTTGGAAACTCAAACTCCTGCTTTTTGTATATATGCCACCATCTGCACGTTGTGGGCTACTGCATACAGCTCTCTACTGTCATGTCTAAGGTCTTTATATGTCTTTTCTATTCTGGGGTCTTCTCCTTTTGTGGGTGTCAGTCATAACATAAGTGTCATCAGTTATAATGGTGATGGTGAACTGTAATGTTCAGTAATGCCTTATACAGCCATTTCAGAGGGCACTTAGGAGTCAACCGCATTGTTCTGGATCGAGAGTCACATGTAGGCCAGACCAGGTAAGATTTCCTTCCCTGATCCAGATGACTTTGCAATTGGTCAGTTGCAGGTTTCAGTTTATGAACTGAATTGAATTTAAATGCTCAGCTGTAATGGTGGCACTGCAACTCATTCTCCACGACATTAGTTCAGAACTCTGCATTGCCTGCCTCACAACATAATCACAATGCTACAATCTCCTTGGTTCCCAGGCTATTCAGAGCAAAACTACTTTAAGACTCTTCTGGTAGGAAAATGCCAACTCTGAATTGCTACGGGCAATGATGTGCTGCCAGACACACCAACATTCTTCTGCCCTAGCTCGGAGGGGAATGCCTATAGAGTCATAGATTTGGACAGCACAGAAACAGACCCTTCGGCCCAACTCATCCAAGATGACCAGATTTCCAAAACTGAACCTGTACCATTTCCCTTGTTTGTCCCATATCCCTCAGAACTCTTCCTATTCATATATCCATCCAGATGCCTTTTATATGTTGTAATCATACCAACCTCCACCACTTCCTCTGGCAGCTCATTCCATATATGCACCACTCTCTGCATGAACAAATTGTCCTTTAGGTCCCTCTTAAATCTTTCCCCTCTCAACTTAAGCTGATGTCCTCTACTTTTGAACTCTCCTACCCTGGAAGAAAGACCTTGGATATTTACCCTATTCATGCCCCTCATGATTTTATAAACCTCTGTAGGGTCACCCCTCAGCCTCTGACACTCCAGGGAAAATAGCCCCAGCCTATTCAACCCCTCACTATAGCTCAAACAGTCCAACCCTGGCAACATCCTTGTAAATCCTTTCCGCACCCTTTCAAACTTAACGACATCTTTCTTGCAGCAGGGAGACCAGAACTGAACACCAGGAGTGGCCTAACCAATGTCCTGTACAGCTGCAACATGACCTCCTACCTCCTGTACTCAATGCGTTGACCAATAAAGGCCAGCGTACCCAACACCTTCTTCATATCCCGTGACTCCACCTTGCCCCTGAGTCAGATACTAGGGCTTCAATTCCCACTCCTTGGCACAAAAGTCACGGTGTGGAGATGCCGGTGATGGACTGGGATGGACAAAGTCAGAAGTCACACGACACCAGGTTATAGTCCGAAAGCTGTTGATTTTAAGTAGACCTGTTGGACCATAACCTGGTGCCATGTGATTTCCGAATTGGCACAAAAGTCATGGCCAGCATTTCTGGAGCCAAGTACATAGAGTGCTGCACTGACAGAGGTGCTGTCTTTCAGATGAGACATGAAATGGAAGGCCTTCCCCCTTTGTAGATGTAAAAAGTTCTGTTTTGAAGAAGAGCAGGGGAATTGTGCCTTATCAGCTGACCAGTATTTATCCCTCAAACAGCATCATTTCAAACAGATTATCGGGTCATGAGCTAAGTTTGCTTTGACCCTAATGTGAGCAAATTGGCTTCTTTGTTCTCAAAAATACAACTGGATTTTGAAAGCTATTAACTATTTGTAGAACAGTTTTTGAGGTCATGAAATGCAATATATAGGAACACCTGGCAAGGTGTTCCTGTTCAAACATGTTCCATCAAACAATTATTCTAAGGTGAACATGTACCTCAACTCCATTTATCCATCTTGATTCCATATTCCTTAATACCCTTTGCCTGACGAAAACCCACCAATGGAATAAAATTTCTCAGTCAATCCCAATCCACAGCAGGTTTTTGTGAGATGTGAGTTTCCAGATTTCCATCAGCCTCTGTGTGAGGAGGTGTTCCCTAGCATCAATGTCAGGTGGCCCAAATTTGAAGGCTTTCTTTCACCAGGAGATATAGTTTCCACAGGACGTAGCCTAACCTTCAAATCCCGTTTCTGCTTTACACAGATGGTGGTTGTAGTTGGCATGGGGCGACATGGGGTCAGGGATGGAGGACCAAGAGGAGAAAATTAGACAGTGTCAGACAATGCAGGCAGCTCGATAAGATATGGAGCTGGAGAAGCACAGCAGGTCAGACAGCATCAGGGGAGCAGGAAAGTCGACTTTTCGGATCTGAACCCTTCATCAGGAGTTACCCCAGCCTTGATGAAGGGTCCAGACCCGAAATGTCGACTTTCCTGCTCCTCTGATGCTGTCTAACCTGCTGTGCTTCTCCAACTCCATATTTTATTGACTCTGCCTTCAACATATGCAGCCCTTACTATCTCCTCTTGCAGGCAGGTGGGACTAGTTTAGTTTGGGAACATGGACTAGTTGGACTGAAGGGTCTGTTTCCATCCTGTATGACTCTATGACTCAATGACATACTTGGTAGTCAGTGGTATAGAACCATAAGGCCACATCATAGGCCAATTGGCTAATGCTGCCTAGGTCAATGTTAACCCATTGATTGGAGCTATTCGTTCCAATTTTATGAGTTTGCTCTTTCCTCCAATACTTTTATACTGTTCCATATATCTAAGTCCCTTCAAACAAACATTATAGTCACTGTCTCGGTAGCTACTTATGGAGCAGTGTTCCAATTCTACAGTTTACTGGCATTTCTCCCCACCTCTGGTCTTGTTTCCATTGCATTCCTCTGCTCTTGTTACTGATACTGTAATGGAAACAGTTCAGAATTTTGCGCAATCTCCATTTGGAGTCCCATTTAAACCTCTGTGTTGTTTTCATTTTCTTTGTTTATGGGATGTGGGTGTTGTAAGCAAGCCTAACATTGGCGGCCTATTCCCAATTGCCTTTTAATTGAATAGCTTGCTTAGCCATTTCAGAGGGCAGATGAGAGGACACTCTATTGCTGCAGATCTTGTTTCACATGTAGATGGCGGATTTCCTTCCCCAAAGGGCATCAGATGGAATTTTACTGCAATCAATGATTTTTTTAATGGTCTCCATCACTGAGGCTAGCTTTCATTTTCAAATTTATTAGCCGAATGTTGAAATTTCACCAGTTGCTGCGGAGGCATTCGAATATATCCCAAGGGCATTCAGCTGTGCCTCTGGATTACTAGTGCAATGATATGACAGTGACGCCAATATGTCAAGAGAGTAAAAAGAACATATACTTTCCTGCTTTTCTTCAGAGAGGTAATTTCTCATTTCAGTGAAACTTTTACAATTTGAGCACTTTCTACGATGGGGAGACCAGAACTGCATAAAACAATCCCTAATCGTCCCAATCTGAAGATTTATGTCTGCACCCCTCTCTTTCTCCACTCTGCCAGGGGTCCTAAATATTTGGAGTGATATTTATTTCTATGATCTTTGCCCCGAAAGATGTGACTTCAGATGCCTCTGCAATAGGCTGCCTTTGCCACCTATTTGTGAATTCTGCAAGACCCTCTATCATTATCAGTGATTTCTGCTAAACTAATTCCAGAGTTCATTGCCTGGGAGGGTAGTTGAGGTGAGATACCTCACAGACTCGATGGGCTGAAGGATTTAGAGTCATAGAGTCATACAGCTGTACAGCATGGAAACAGATCCTTCAATCCGATTCATCCATGCGGACTAGATATCCTAAATTAATCTAGTCCCATTTGCCATATTTGGCCTCTCTCCCTCTATTCATATACACATCCAGATGTCTTTTAAAAGTAGTTGTACCGGCCTCCATCATTTCCTCTGGCAGCTCATTCCAAACACATACCACCCTCTGCAGACTTCTTCTGTAATGTCCGAATCTATGATTCTGTGAAACTTCCTATCACCATCAGGATTCTATGCAAAACTTTGCCTTCCCCTGAATTTGATACCACTTGCAAACGTTGGTATTATTCCTCAATAAAAGAACAGGGGTAAAAAGGGGATCTTGCCACAGAATTTTGGCTCTGTCCAGACTCAGGTCTTACTACTCTGAATACTAGCCATTTACCAAACCCAACATGTCTCAGTTGGATACTCCATTGCCTTTAAGAGAAGAAGAGAGGCCTTGAGGATTTCAGTGCTGAGACTAGTGCAACACTTCAGGAGCTGAGGTGATGTTAGGGTGACTTCCCTGTGTAGGTGAATACAAAAATCCCAAGGCTTTGTTTGATGGATTAAGTTGTACTTTGCCAACAGCAAATGTCAGCTGATGCCGCTAAATGCAAATTGTTGTTGCTAGCAAGATCAAAAACTGTTAAGGTTTTTGCTAATTTGAGAAGTAGAAAATGTTTCCAGTACTGGGAGGATCAGTAATGACAGGAGTAGTCAGCATGGCTTTGTGCTTGGGAGATCATGCCTCACAAATCTGTTAGAGTTCTTTGATGAAATGTCCAGGAAGGTTGATGAGGGCAGTGTAGTAGACGTGGTCTATATGGGTTTCAGTAAGGCCTTCGAATAGGTTCCACATGGTGGGCTGCTCTGGAAGTTTAGATCGCATGGAATCCAGGGAGAGCTGGCAAATTAAATATGCAATTGGCTTGATGATAGGAAGCAGAGGGTAATAGTGGAGGATGCTTGGTGGTCTGGAGGCCTGCGACTAATGGTTTGCCTCAGGCGTCGGTGCTGGGCCCATTGCTGTTTGTTATCTATATCGCTGATTTGGATGACAATGTACAAGGCATGATTAGGAAGTTTGCAGATGACACTAAAATAGGCGGTATCATGGACAGTGAGGAAGGTTATCAGAAATTGCAGCAGGATCTTGATCAGCTGGGGAAGTAGGTCAAGAAATGGCAAATGGAGTTTAATATAGATAAGTGTGAGATGTTGCATTTTGGAAAGTCAAATCCAGGTAGGAGTTTCATGGTGAATGGTAGGGCCTTAAGGAGTGTAGTGGAAGAGAGAGAAAGAGGAGTTCAGGTGCACGGTTCTCTGAAAGTGGATCACAGGTAGACAGGGCAGTGAAGAAGGTTTTTGGCACACTGGCCTTCATCAGTCAGGGCATTGAGTATAGAAGTTGTGAAGTTATGATACAGTTGTACAGGACATTGTGGAGGTTGCACTTTGAGTACTGTGTTCAGTTTTGGTCACCTTGCTGTAGGAAGGATGTTATTAAACTAGAAAGAATGCAGAAGAAATTTACAAGGATGTTGCCAGGACTCAAGGGACTGAGTTATCGGGAGAGGTTAGACGAGCTAGCACTTTTTTCTTTAGAGCGTAGAAGAATTAGGGTGGGATCTTATAGAAGTGTATAAGATCATGACAGGGATGGAGAGGGTGAATGCACTCAGTCTTTTTCCCAGGGTTGGGGAATCAAGAACTAGAGGGCATCAGGTTAAGGTTAGAGGGGAAAGAATACATGGGAACCCGAGGAATAACTTTTTAACACAGAACGTGGTATGCTTATGGAATGAGCTGCCAGTGGAAGTGGTTGAGGTGGGTACATTAACATTTAAAAGGTACTTGGACAAACATATGAATCGGGAAGGTTTGGAAAGATATGGGCCAAGTGCGTGGAAATGGGGTTAGCGTGGAAGGATATTTTGGTCAGCATGGACCATTATGGACCAAAGGGCCTGTCTCTGTGCTGTCGGACTCTGTGACTCTATGATTCTAAATATCACAAGAAACAAGGGGAGCTTTAGATTGAAGGATGTATAAAAGGTGGGTACATTGGATTGAGGGTTATAGGGAACATAGGAACAGGAGTAGGCCATTCAGCCCCCTGAGCCTGCTCCATTACTCAGTGAGATCATGGCTGATCTGTGGCCTAACTCCATATACCTGCCTTTGGCCCATATCCCTTAATACCTTTGCTTAATGAAAAATAATCAATCTCAGATTTAAAATTCACACCTAGTCTGGCATCAACTGTCATTTGTGGAAGAGAGTTCCAAACCTCCACCACCCTTTGTGTATAGAAGTGCTACCAAGCATCTCTCCCGAACAGTGTGGCCTTATTTCTCAGACTGTATACCCCTAGTTCTAAAATCCCCAATCATCTTATCTTCATCTACCCTGTCTTTTCCAGTTCATGTCTTGAAGGCTTTGATCTGATCACCCTTTAACCTTCCAAGTTATGGAGAAAACAGGCTTAATTTGTATAATCTCTCCTCACAACTTAAGTTGTCACAAAGATAGATGTTACTCAGCAAGGTACGATCAGAGCCTGAGAGAAGTTCCCTAAATTGTTATGTTCCCAGGTGACGAGAAGTCATCTTTCTCCTTTATTCACCTACCTCTTCAGGTGGTCCCATCAAGGCTAATTTCAGAATGGATCCCTTCCCTTGGATTCCTTTCCCTTACATCCCAATTTAACCAACGAAGAGTCTTTGGTTTGATTTATTGTAGTAACATTGAACTAATTACAGTGAAAAGCTTTGCTCTGCGAGCAGTACGGTCAGATCACAGCAAACAAGGATGTGCAGTTCATAAGGTGTATAGACAGAGTGAGACACACAATGTTACAGCTGCACAGGAGAAGCAAGATCAACATTAGGCTTGAAATTAGAGAGGTCCATTCAGCAGTGTAATAACAGCAAGGAAGAAGCTGTTCTTGAATCTGTTGGTGTGTGTGTGTTTAAGCTTTTGTACCAACAGGTTCAGGAACAAGTTCATACCAGTAGAGAAACATTAACTTTGTTTCTTTTGCCACAGATGCCGCCAGGTCTGCTCAGTTTATTCAGTAATTTCTTCTTTTTTATTTCAGTTTAAACAAACTTTCTGAAATTAACAGCAAAAGTTTATGAATTATTAAGTGTGAGAAAGATCAGTATTCAGCACGACACACATAAATTAGAAATAAGTAATGTTCAAAATGATAAAAGATAAAAATGAAAGAAAACAGACATTGAGTTCAGTGATAACAAGCATGGGGCTGGATGAGCACAGCAGGTCAAGCAGCATCATAGGAGCAGGAAAACTTGACGTTTCGGGCCTAAACCCTTCATCAGAAAGTGCCTGGGGTGTAGTCATTAAAAGCAAATTGTTGAATGTTGCGGCTGTTGTAATGGAGGTTTCTGGTCGTACTGATTGTTGGCAGTTGAACAGTCGATTTAACTATTCTCAGTTTTGCAGAATATTTGAGATTTTGTAATTCTGATTCCTTTTGATCATGATTGAATTTCAGCATTCAGAATGGATGAGAGTCCTTTCGCTGTTCTCTTTTCCCTCTTGTCTGGCTGCAAGCTCATGGTCTTCTAGAACTTGGAGTGGAAGAAAGTCTTTACCTGCAAAGCAGGGCTGACTAGGAGATAATTATTTCAGTGTTCGTTTTTAATTCACTTGAGAGATGTGGGCGTCACTGGTTGGCCAGCATTTATTCCCCTTCCCAAGATGCTCTTGAGAAGGCAGCGGTGAGCTGCCTTCTTCAAACACCCCAGTCCATGCACTGTAGGTTGACGCACAATATCCTTAAGGTGGGAATTTCATGATTTAGTTCCAGCGACGCTGAAGGTACGGTGAAGTATTTCCATAACAGTATGGTGAGTGCCTTGGAGCTGAACTCACGGTTGGTGGTGTTTCCAAATATCTGCTGCCCTTGTCCTTCCAGATAGAGGTGATTATGGTTTAGAAGGTGCTTTTAAGAATCTTTGATGAGTTTCTGCAGTGCATCTTGTAGATAGGACACACTACTGCAACTGAGCGTCGGTGGTGGAGGGAGTGGATGCTTGTGGATGTAGTGCCAATCAAGCAGGTTGCTATGTCCTGGATGGTGTCAAGCTTCTTGAGTGTTGTTGGGGCTGCACTCATCCACGCAAGTGGGGAGTATTCCGTCACACTCCTGACTTGTACCTTGTAGATGATAGTCAGGCTCTCGGGAGTCAGGAGGTGAGTTACTCGCTGCAGTAGTCCTAGCCTCTGCCCTGCTATTACAGCCGTAATGTTTATATGGTGAGTCCAGGTAAGTTTCTGATCAATGCTAATCCCCAGTATGTTGATAGTGGGAGATTCAGTGATGGTAACACCATTGAATGTGAAGGGGTAGTGGTTAGATTGTCTCTCATTGGAGATGAACATTGGCTGGCATTTGTGTGGTGTGAGTATTACATCTTACTTGTTAGCCCAAGCCTGGATATTGTCCAGATCTTGTTGCATTTGGACATGGGGTGCATCAGTGTCTGAGGAGTCACACATAGTGCTGAGCATTTGCAATCGTTGGTGAACATCCCTAGTTCTGACCTTATGATGGAGGGAAGGTCTTAGATGAAGCAGCTGAAGAGGGTTGGGCCTAGGACACTACCCTGGGGAATTCCTGCAGAGATGTCCTGGAGCTGAGATGACTGACGTCCGACAACCACAGCCATCTTCCTATGAGTCAGGTATGGCTCTAACCAACATGTTAACACTCAAACACAGGCCGGTGCACGTGAGTAGGCTCTGTCTTATTCGCACGCTCCAGCTGAGTTAAAACTGGATTTTTAACTCCAGTTCTTCTATATTCTTCTAAAGGTAAAGCATAAAATAAGTCTACAGTGTGGAACACAACTGTGAGAATAGCTTACCGGAAGTGACATCTTTAGATGATATATCCCATTATGTCTGTGCTGATTTTATGCCAGCTAGCCACTGAATTTACACCTGTAGTTAGTGTGTCACTGAAGCATAGAGTCATAGAGATGCACAGCATGGAAACAGACCCTTCTATCCAACTTGTCCATGCTGACCAAATTAATCTAGTCCCATTTGACACATATCCCTCTAAACCTTTCCTATTCATGTACCCATCCAGATGCCTTTTAAATGTTGTAATTGTACCAGCCTCTAACACTTCCTCCAGCATTCCATACAGGCACCACCCTCTGCTGGAAAAAGTTCCCCGAAGGTGCCTTTTAAATCTTTCCCCTCTCACCTTAAACCCATGCCCTCTGGCTTTGGACTCCCACCCTGGGAAAAGATTTTGGCTATTCAGCCTATCCATGCCCCTTGGGATTTTATACACCTCTATAAGGCCACCCCCTCAGCCTCCGATGCTCCAGGGAAAATAGCCCCAGCCCTTTGCTAGTGTTCGCCTGGAGGGTTAAAACTACTCTGGCGGGGCGGGGGGATCTCTGAATAAGAGAGGGGCCATTGAGAAGTCAGGGAAAATACATTAGCCATTGAGAGCAAGTTTACTATTCAGGGGCACAGGGGCATGATAAAGGGAGGGAAAAGACTTCTGGTTTAAATTGCATTGATTTCAATGCACGAGGCCTGACTGGTAAGGCAGATGAACACAGAACAAGGATTGGCTCTGGGGACAGGGATATTATAGCCATAACAGAAACAGGGCTGAGAGAAGGGCAGGACTGGCAGCTCAATGTTCCAAGATATGGAAGCTACAGGCGTGACAGAAGTACAAGTAAACGAGGAGGGGGAGATGCCCTTTTAGAACATAGAACATAGAACAGAGAACATAGAACATAGAACATAGAACATAGAACAGTACAGCACAGTACAGGCCCTTCAGCCCACGATGTTGTGCCAACCTATTATCCTACTAAGGGCAAACTACCCTGCATACCCTACATTTTACTGTACTCCATGTGCCAATCCAAGAGTCGCTTAAAAGTCTCTAAACTATCTAATAAGAGAGGACATAACAACAGTGCTTAGAGAGGATATTCTTCAGGGTCATCAAATGAGGCCATATGTTTAGAACTTAGAAACCAGAAGGGGATGGTCACTGTGTTGGGACTGTATTATAGACCCTCAAATAGCCAGCGGGTACTAGAGGAGCAGATGTGTAGAGAGATTGCAGATACCTGTAGGAATAACAGAGTAGTATTGGTTGGAGATTTCAAATTCCCCTGTTTTGACTGGGCCACCCAGAGTGTAAAAGGCCCAGAAGGGGTGGAATTTGTCAAATGTGTCCAAGAAAGTTTCCTAAAACAATATGTAGAGAGCGCTACTTGGAAGGGTGCAGCACAGGACCTCCTCTTAGGAAATGAGGTCGGGCAAGTGACCGAAGTGTCAGTTAGAGAGCATTTTGGGCCCAGTGACCATAACTCTGTTAGTTTTAACGTAGTTATGGAAAAAAGATAGGTAAGGTCCACAGGATAAGGTGCTAAACTGGAGCTGGACCAATTTTGGGGTCATTAGGTAGGTGCTAGCAGAGGTCGTTTGGGTGAGTCTGTTTGAAGGAAAAGGAACTACTGGCAAATGGGAGACTTTTAAAAGTGTGACATCAAGAGTCCAGGGACAATATGTCCCTGTTAGGGTGAAGGCAAAAGCTGGCAGGTTTAGAGATCCCTCGCTGATGAGGGATATTGAGGCTCTGGTCAGGAAAAAGAAGCTTGAAGCTATTGGGCTCAAGTGTGGGAGCACACTTGAGAGGGAAATCAGAAGATCAAAAAAGACAGTATGAGATGGATCTGGCAGATAAAGTTAAAGATAATCCCAAAAGGTTGTATAGCTATATTTAGAGTAAAAGAGTGGCTCGGGAGAGAATAGGTCCCCTAAGGTTCAGTATCGCCATCTATGTGTGGAGCCACAGGAAGTGTGGGTGATCTTCAATGAATATTTCTCCTCAGTGTTTACTGAGAAGTGAATCACGGATGCTAAGGAAATCAGGGAAACAAATGGGGATGTTTTAGACAGCATGCGCATTACCAGAGAGGAGGGGTTTAGTAAGGTCTTTGACAAGGTCCCGCAAGGCAGGCTAGTCATGAAGGTTAGGCTGCATGGGATCCAGGGAGAGCTAGTTAATTGGATTCAAAATTGGCTTGATGGTAGGAAGCAGAGGGTGATGGTTGAAGGTAGTTTCTCGGACTGGAGGCCTGTGACCAGTGGTGTGCCACAGGGGTCGGTGCTGGGACCTTTTTATGTATTATTGATATAAATGATCTGAATGTGATTGTACATGGCATGACTAGTAAGTTTGTAGATGATAGCGAAGAACGTTATCAAAAATTACAGAGGGATCTTACTAGGCAGTGGCCAGTTACCAATGAAGGGTGGGGATAGTTGTGTGAAGTGCCTTACTGATGGCTCAAGCCACCTCATTAACTTTCAGCATCCTAGTTTACCAAATGCACCCAACAAAGCAGTCCTGGACATCTGGGTGGAAACCTGGTGACTTCTGCTCACCCCAGCTCAGCATCAAACAGCATCTTAGGGCATGATCCACAGACTGCTCACACCCCTTACCCACTGACACTGATATCCAATATTGGCCAGCCCTTCACAGTCTCTCTCTGGTTCACAGGGACGACTCTCGGGGCTGAGTTCCATGGCGCAGAGGAAGCTAGTAAAGACAAGGTGGGACGAGGAGACGCTTTGTGTTGGGACAAGCGCCCAGCTCATGGATTATTCCAGGCTACATCTCAGCGCTGCCCGCTGGCTCAGTTAGCATGTACCTCCATGCACTCAGTATCCCTGCTTTGCCGTGCCATGCAGTGCGAGACAGTGCCATGCCTGTCAGCATGTTGGCCCTTCAGCAAGAGCCAAAGGCATTCTATATTGCCATATCGATATGGTCTTTTGCAGGAGCACATAGACAAGCTGCATGTTCGTCCAGGGGTGAGGGATCAGATAGGGGGAGGGACACCTCCTTGCTGTATGGCACAAATTCAGCATGTGCCATATGCCTGCATGGCAAACACATCAACCATTCAACCTAATGAGCATGTTAGAGACTGGGTGAGTGTCAGTTCTCAATCCTGTTGAGGTGTGTCAGTCAGGCCCTGACGAGCTTGTAGCACCTGACATAGCTGAGCTCTGTCATGGTCAACTGCAAAGTTCTCTTCCACAGTGTCCCTGTCCTATTGCCCAGGTACCACACCAGCATCCAGCACATCACCTTGTGGTCTGCTCTAACTGTGCAGGACTGCTCCAGGACAATGCAGCACATTCCGTCCAGGCTATTCAGGTCGTCCTCTCCTCAGGCTGCAGTGGGACCACATCTTCAGCAGCTTCATCCTCTGCTCCACCATGGCCCTGGGTGAATTCTGGGCAGATTTGTGCCCGTGGTCCTCATCAGCCTGGGGATTGTGTACTGGTGTCAACAGCCATGGTCACAGTGGGTAGGCCTTGTCTCCCAGTAACCGGTCTTTTAAGGCCCTGGACCCTCAAACACACCAGGTACATGAGAGGGCTCCAGGACATAGGAGGCATGGCAAATGCCAGGGTAGTGGGCACACACTCTCCAGGAAGTGGTATCAAGGATCACAGATCACCTGAACATTAGTGCAATGGAACCATTCCTGTTGATGGACTCCGCAGTGCTGTGACACAGTCCTCTCAGTACAGTGTGTGTGTGTGTAGTCTCTAAGCACCCTGCACTTGGCGGAACACAGCTATGTTTCCGAACCTCGCTGCCCAGGCTGCAGCACTGACGTTGTGATGGAGGACTGAAGTGATCCATTGTGATCTTTCACAGACTGCACTAGCCACTGCCCCGCTGAGTGTGTGGGAGCGCGGCTGAGAGATCCCACACTGATTACCCGTCACTCACAGGAAGGATCCAGTCCCCAGTGACACTCGGAGAGGCTGTTCCCTTCACAGGCACTGGGAGATGGTGACCTCCTGCTCCTGGAGCCCTCAGGTCCCACTCCAGCATCCAGCACTGCACTGTCACAGTGTTCAGGGGCAAACAGAGACTGCATCAACACATGTCTCCAGGAAGCAGTTGACGCTGAAAGTTCCTCCTGTAAACCCCACACACCCTGAGGGGCTCTGCAGCTTCAAGCTCTCCGTCTGAGCTGATGATGGTGGTCTCTGCTCCTATACCACTCTCGGAAGTTGCATGAATAGCGTGTCGTTTTTGAAATTCTCCACTCGACAATGACTGCACTGGGCCTTGGCACACTATAATAGTGACTTGGAGAAGCAGTTGGATGGATGTATCTTGGAACAGGTAAACTGTATGGCCTGGTGCTTGAACAGCGACTAGGGTGAGAGAATGGCGATATACGTGCTGGTGAGCATCAGCCGTGCCAACTATGTACTGTGGGCACATTGTAATTGCTGTTTCATCCCTCAGCTGGGAGTGGCAATCTGCATTGCCAATGCTTGTCTGAGTGTAGGATGGCTTCTTACTGGATATTGGCTGAATGTGTGGTAAGGTGGGTATGGAATCAGGCTCATAGGACGCTGCAGAGGCAGGTAGGTAGTTAATGAGGGGACTTTGATAAGGTACGTAAATAATCTTACAAGCCTTCTGGTGAAAAATCCTCCAAAGGCTTCAAATAACTCATGCTGAGACAAATAAATACAAGATTTAGCCCATCCTCCCAGATCCAATAAGTCTCCTTTAACACCTTCTCCATGAATGTTTGCAACACTCCACATGTGGCCTAGCATGGTGGCTCAGTGGTTAGCCTTGCTGCCTCACAGTGCCAGGGACCTGAGTTCAACTCCCCCTCAGGGCAACTGTCTGTGTGGAGTTTGTGCATTCTCCCTGTGTCTGCACGGGCTTCCTCCCACATTCCAAAGATGTGCAGGCTAGGGGGATTGGCCATGTTCAGGGATGTGTGGGTTATAGGGTGATGGATTTGGGTGGATGCTCTGAGGGTCAGTGTGGACTTGTTGGGCTGAAGGGCCTGTTTCCACACTGTAGGGGTTCTTCTTGGAAAAAAAGAACTTCACTGTGTTTGTACTCTATACTGCTAGAATTCAACCCAGTTGCCAGGTCTGCATTTCTTATTGATCTCATAAACCTGTGCCATTATTTTTAGTGATTTTTACCACTGTGCCGAAAAGTCTCTATCTCTGAGTTAGAAGTTACAAATTGAGCCCCACCCCAGGGTATGATTGCAAAGGACAGTGAGTTCATAATAACACCATAAGACATAGGAGCAGATCTGGGCCATTCAGCCCATTGAATCTGCTTCACCATTCAATGAGATCGTAGGTGACCTGAAATATCAAAGCACATTCCTGCCTTGACCCCATTACTATTAATTCCATTACTGATTAAAAATCTGTCTATCTCAGCCTTGAAAGTGCTTAATGACCCAGCCCTCTGTAGTAAAGGATTCCATAGATTTACTACCTTCCAAGAGAAGGAATTCCTCCTCAGCTTTGTGTTAAATGAGCGACCCCTTATTTTGAGATTATGTCCTTTGCTCCTAGACTCTCCCACAAAAGGAATGACCCTTCATATCTACATTGTCAAATCCCCCAACCACCTTGCATGTTTCCATAATTGCCTCTCATTCATTTAGATTTCAATGAGTCTCGGCCCAATCTACTCAACCTCTCCCCCAGAACTAGAAGATAGAAAAATGCTGTGGCGTTCAGCAACATCATCCATCAGTCCAGACCAGCCCAAACACGTAAATTCCACATTGCCACAGCAACTGGATGTATTTCAGTGAACTGCAATGCCCTGCCACATCTTTGACTCTCTGTTCCACTCCCCTTGATGACATTTAATGTTCTAAGAAGTAGATGACCTCATTATTCTTCCTACCAAAATATAATACGATACACTTACTTTGAAAATCATTTGCAAGTTTAAAAAATTCTGAAGGATTATTAATGTCTTTCTCTTTCATGCAATTGAACTGCATCTGTGCATGTGTATGAACACGTGCATTTGTGTATGTGCACATCTATGGATGTGTTTGTACTCTCTGTGTTAGTGAATGTTTGTGCCCACGCATGTTGGTGTTTTTGCACATGTGCATGTGCCTGTGTTTGTGTGTATGTGTGTGGGCGTGCATGCGTGTGTGTTTGTATATGAGTGTGTATGTGAGACTGTGTTTGTGTTGGTGCGTGTATGTGTTTGTCTGTGTGTATGAATATGTCTGTGTGTGTGTGCGTATTTCTATGGATGCATGTTTCTGTCTGTGTGTATGTGTGTGTTTGTCTGTGTGTGTGTTTCTTTGTGTACGTGTTTTTATGTGTGCGTGTTTCTGTGTGCTCGTGTGTGTGTGTGCGCGTGTGTGTGTGTGTGCGTGTGTGTGTTTGTGTGTGAATGTTGGTGTGTGTGTGTGTGGGTGGGTTTGTGTGTGGGCGGGTTTGTGTGTGTGTGTGTTGTGTGTGTTGGTGTGTCTGTGTGTGTTGGTGTGTCTGTGTGTGTGTGTGTGTGTGTGGGTTTGTGAGTGTTGGTGTGTCTGTGTGTGGGTCTGTGTGTGGGTCTGTGTGTGTCTGTGTGTGTGTCTGTGTGTGTGTTGTGTGTGTGTGTGTGTCTGTGTGTGTGTGTGTGTGTGTGTGTGTGAGTGTTGGTGTGTGTGAGAGTGCTGGTGTCTGTGTGTGTGTGTGTGTGTGTGAGAGAGTGCTGGTGTCTGTGTGAGTGA
>JAHRHZ010000061.1:25532524-25547644 GCA_024137785.1 Ginglymostoma cirratum
GTGTGTGTGTGAGTGTGTGAGTGTTGGTGTGTGTGTGTGAGTGTGTGAGTGTGGGTGTGTGTGTGTGTGTGTGTGTGGGTTTGTGAGTGTGTGTGTGTGGGTTTGTGAGTGTGTGTGTGTGGGTTTGTGAATGTTGGTGTGTGTGTGTGTGTGTGGGTTTGTGAGTGTTTGTGTGTGTGTGGGTTTGTGAGTGTTGGTGTGTGTGTGTGGGTTTGTGAGTGTTGGTGTGTGTGTGTGTGTGTGTGTGTGTATTTATGTTGTTTTTGGTTGTCTAGCATCTTGTCAGGAATCTGAAGATCTCATATCTCTGGAGAGGACCCTACATTCACAGTCAAACCATCCGGAGAAATGCAGTACTGAGTCATCAAAGGAAGAACATGAGCCAGACCCTGAGTGGGGGCTTTCCTCCCAGTCACTAATGAGAATCCACAGCCCCGAGTGGTACAGCATGCCAGAGTTCATCTCCCCATGGGATCAGGCACACCATTCCTGTGGTAGGAAGATGCAGGATGCTGAAGATATCCGGTTCGACATACGTTTGACAATGGATCGCAATTGGTTTCCCTTCTCCTGTACACAGACCTTTCACTGCCAAATGTTTCCGAGCCGTGTCACAGGAATGGATCTGTCGGATGGATTGGTAGGTCAAAGTTTCATGTTTGGTGAATGTGTTTTCACACTGAGCATAAAGCTGTCATTGAGGTGCATGCAGGATGTACACCACGTGACAGGGAGTAGGTATTAAGTAAACTGATGGGAATAAAGGCAGATAAATCCTTGGGGCCTTAAAGCCTGAATCTTAGGGAATCAAAGAAGGTGATGGCAAAGATAGCAGATGCATCAATTATGATTTTCCAGATCTCCTTGGATCTGGAAAGGTATCAGTGGATTAGAAACTTGCTCATGTAACACTCATATTCGAAAAAGGAGCTGGGAAGAAGTGGGAAACTGCAGACCATTTAGTTTGACCTCTGTAGTGGGGAGGTTACTGGAGTCAATCATAAAGGAAAAACAAAACTCAATTCACCAGTGTCACAGCACAGTTTCATGAAGGGCAAGTCTTGCTTGACAGATTTGTTGGAGTTCTTTGATGACGTGACCAGCAAGGTAGATAAAGGCGATCCAGTGGATGTGGTATATCTAGACTTCCATGTGACATTTGACAAGTTGCCACATTAAATGGTGACCCAGAAGGTTAGATCCCAGGGGATTAGGGGTAGAGTACTGGCTTGGATAGAGGGTTGTCTGACTGACAGAAAGCAGAAAATTGGGATAAACGAGTCCTTCTCTGGATGGCAACCTGTAACGAATGGGGTGCTGCAGGGTTCAGTTCTTGGACCTCGACTATTTACAATCGATATAAATGATCTACAAATGCAGACATGGTGTAACATAGCAAAGTTCCTGGATGAAACTAAAATAGGTGGGAATGCAGACAGTGATAAGGAGATAAAGAATTTAAAGATGGAGATTGATAGGCTAGGAGATTGGGGCACAATCAGGCTGATGGAGTTTAATGTGAATAAATACAGGGTTGTCCATTTTGGCAGGAAAAGTGAAAGGGAAAGTTATTATTTAAATGGGAGCAGATGGAAAATGTGTCAGTGCAGATGGATCTGGGCATCCTTGTGTAGGAATCACAGAAAGTGGGTATGTAGCTGCAGCATCAGAAAAACAAATGGAATCCTGTCACTTATTGTAAATGCACAGGACTATAAAAATAAAGAAGTGTTGTTACAATTACATAAGGCATTGGTGAGACCGCACCTGGAACATTGTGTCCAGTTTTAGTATCCTGACTTGAGGAAGGATGTGGTGGCACTAGAGGCAGTTCAGAGGAGGTTTTCCAGTTTGATTCCAGGGATGAAAGGGCTGTTGTATGAGGAGTGATTGGATAACTTGGCCTTGTACTCTCTGGAGTTCAGAAGAATGAAGGGGGATCTGATGGAGGAAAAAGTATGCTAACGGGGATTGATAAGGTGGACATAAAACAGATGCTCCCCTTTGTGGGACAAGAGGTCATAGAGGTAGAGTGAGAGGAGGTAGGTTCAAAACCGAGATGAGATGAAACTACTTTTCTCAGAGGGTTGTGAATCTGCAGAACTTGCTGCCCCAGAATGTAGTGGAGGCAGAATCAATCAACAGATTCAAGAAAGAAATCGATCTGTTTCTGACGAAAGCGGGATAAAGGGCTACAGTGATCTGACAAGAAAGTAGAGTTCAGCCCAAGATAAGGTCAGCAATGATCATGTTAAATGGTACAACAGTCTTGAAGGGCTGAATTGCCTCATCCCTCTGCTAATTGCCATGGAAAATTACCGCTCATATATGAAACTGCATGTCAATTCTTGTCAGTCCCACTTACATCAGTTTCTGTACATGCATTTTGTATATTGTTTTTATGCAAGTGTTTTAAGGGTGTGTATGAATGCAGCCATTAGCCGTTTGTCAGATATCTGCTCATCCCAAGGGTGGCATTCCTTTTCCGGAGGGTATAATTCCCATGGTGGTTGCTGTTGATACTGGGTCTATTACAGTTGTTGCAGGATGTTGTATCTCTGGGAGGAACAACTTATCTAGTTAGGTGTCCATGTCTGCCATCACAATGATATGTCTGCTCTTTCACATTTAATGCATATGTCTGAGATGAGAACTGCACTAACCAGGTCTATCTAAGAATGGTTAGAATTTACTTTACTCTCATTGCTTAGTTCTGGCAATGACTTGGCACTTTTATCAAAGTGAAATGTGGTTTTCTGTCTTTCCACCTTGACTCTGTTGTTGATGCCTTCTGATACTTCTAGCTTCAGTCAGCTTTCTTTAGGGAATGGGAGAACAGTTTGGTCGCAGTGTGACTTTGATCTTTGCACTGGACTTGTTTCCATGAATTCAGTGAGCGTGTTTCTCCACGGAAGGATGACCTTGTACAAGCCTGTGCAGAAATTGTTCAATTTCTTTATGATCTCTCTGACAATTCCCATGTCTGCCTCTGGGATAATTGGAGATGATGTATGGAACTGAATTGCCCATTCACTCATGTAGCACCTCAATTCTCTGCTTGTAAATTGAGATCCATTATCACCTGTCTCAATGCCAAGTTTTTTTTTGTTTTAAGGGATGTTGGCTTTGCTGTTAGTCCCTGTCCCTAGTTGCCCTTGAGAAGGTGGTTGTGAGCTGCCTTCTTGAACTGCTGCAGTCCATGTGCTGTAGGTTGACCCACAATGCTGTTGGGAGGGAATTCTAGGATTTTTACCCAGTGACAGTAAAGGAGCAGTGAAATATTTACAAGTCAGGATGGTGAGTGGCTTGGAAGAGAACTTGCAGATGGTGGTGTTCCCATGTATCTGCTGCCCTTGTCCTTCTAGATGGAAGTAACTGTGGGTTTGGAAAGTACTGGCTAAGATGCCTTGGTAAGTTGGTGAAGTGCATCTTGTAAATGGTATATGCAGCTGTAGAATGCTGTCAACAACTAAAACATTATTTCAGACATTGTACAATCTCATTAGTAGTTATGAATATCTAACTCTTAGTGGTCAGAACCACAGTTGTTAGTGACAAGATAATAAGTTCCTTTGAGAGTTAAGAGGTCCATTCTAAGCTTCGTCTGTGGTCTCTCTGGGACTTCATGCATCATAAGAAAATCTTATAAAAAATATTAAGCTGGGAAATTTTAGCACTGCACTGCCTGATGTGGTCCATAATTTCACTGCTCATGTCTCACTACTAGAGTATTTCCATTGCCCTCCTCAGACTAGACACAATTCATTGATGGCTTGCATGGATCATCTCTTTTCTCATCTGCCATGATGTATTGACACAACACCTTTGTACAAGATGCCATCTTAGGCTACGAACATCTGTGTGTTCCCGATACTCCCTTTGTAGGCCGTCATTGCAGCCCCACTTCCTGCATTTGCATTTTTATATGTAGTTGGTTTGAGCAAGATACTCGTTTTTCAGTTTGAAAGTCTCTGCTGAGTTGATGACTTCTAGAACAGGGCTTTGACAATGATTCTCATTGAATCTGGAAGATTTCGTAGTCTGCCTCAGTATCCTCTACTTAATTCATAGGGAGTGCTGCTCTTGACAGCACGTCTGCAACGTACATCTATTTCCCTTGTTTGCATTTCATCTCCAGATGACGTTTATACAAAGTAACATTCTTTGCAGGCACTTTGGACCAGATGGAAGCAGTTTGATGACGCTGCTTTGACGTGGCTGTGGAAGGCTGTGAGAGGATGGCTCAGTATATCTTGAGTGATATAGACAGGATAAGGCCTTGGGCAAAGACCTAAACAATAGAACATCATGTGGGAAAATATGAGGTTATGCACTTTGGCAGGAAGGAAAGAAGAGCTGATTATTATTTCATTGGGGAAAGACTGCAGAAAGCTGCATCATAAATATATTTGGAAGTCCTCATGCATTAATTAGAAAAAGCTAGCGTATAAGTTATTATTGGTTATCACATAAGTTATACCAGCCAGCAAAATTTGTCCTGTCTGCATTTGTCAGGCTTAGACAGCACTGTAGCTTACATTTCTCCTATCCTAGCAGTGACAGCAGTGTAGCCACACTCATTTGTTCAGGTTTATTAATTCATTCGATAGCTATTTCATTGTTTGATCACTACGAGTGGAAAACAGTTCAAATTCTATCTGAGGTCTCCTTTCATTTTCACAGGCGCAGAGAGTTGAAAATTCACATTCACTCTGACCTACCTGACAACACATCAAAGTTATAGATTTTTCTTCCCTTTGTTCCTTGGCGCTTTTTTTAAGATGGAAACTTGCTGTGTGAAAATGTGCTCAATCGTAGCAGGGCACCTCTAATTTCATGTTACAAGTCATGTATTTGATGGTTATCATAAACTAAAGTTAAAGTACCTGACAGCAAGAGTAGGTCAAGTAACAACAGCATTACTCTTTGTCCAAATGCATTTCTTTCAACACATTCCACCACCACTATGTCCTCCAAATGTTGCTGAATCCACATCACTGGATAAACCAAGCCTAGCCATGTATATGAAGCTCACAGCCCAGTGTTAAAGTTCATACCTCTGTATCTTAATCCCTCCATGACCTTACACTTCCTGTCACTGTAATCTCCTCCAGCATGGAGAACATTGCAGGGCTTTAGACTTGTTCAATTGTTGTCTTTTATTTATCCCTAATATTACTTACACCATTATCCGCCGTTACGCTTTCAGATGTCTAGACCCAAGGTTCTAGAATATGGAGGAGGTGGCATAATGGCATAATGGATAAAAATCCAGAAGCCCATACTAATACAATGCTTTCAGGGTATAAGTTGAAATCCTATTAGGGCAGCTCGTAGAATTTAAATTCAGTTCACATATCTGGAATATAAAACTAGTCTCAGTGATGGTGACCATGAAACGATAATCAATTGATGTAAAAGCTAACTGGTTTACTCATTAGATAACAAGGTGTAGAGCTGGATGAACACAGCAGGCCAAGCAGCATCAGAGGAGCAGGAAAGCTGACATCTTGGGCCTAGACCCTTCTTCCCCTTTAGGGAAGGCAACTACCATCCTTGCCTCATCTGGTGGACATGCGATTCCAGACCCAGTGTCGTTGACCCTAAAGTGGCTTGAATAGTGACTCGAGGACAATTAGGGGTGGAAAATAGATGTTGGTCTTGTCATGTCTCTCGAAAGATTATTGAAAATCCACTTTACCCGAAACCTTGATGCATCTTGTTAAAAAAATTGCTCTTTTAATTCTGCTTTTTTTTTTGTCTTATTTTCTGACGTGGCTTGGCACTAAAACTTGTTTGCCAAATTTCTCCCATGAGGCACCTTGGGATGTGTCACCACATCTGTAAATTGCACACTGCAATTTTGGAAACTGAAAATAAGCTGGCACTGACGACTGCTTGAAAAGTTATCAACGCAACAGAAACATTTGGTAATGGAAACGTTTAGAACGTCCTTTAAGTCACGGCTACACCGCATCTGTACAGATGGGGACGTGTGTCTACTTAACTTCACTGGCACTGTCCTTGCTGCAAGTTTGTGCAATCCCTCTCACTGTTGACGTGACAATGATTAGTCAACTGAAGGGGAGAAGGAAATGGTGAAAGAGTGAACACAGCAGTGACTGGATCTTATCATTATTGCTACTTGGCTTGCTCCTGACTGAATCCATTTCTGCTTCCTGACGGCAGACAGCAGTCTGACGTCAAGTGAGATTGGTGTACAGGAGATAAATCACAGGATGTATGACGAAGCCCTATCTTCACACTAATGACACCTTACATCATGTCATGTGGCACAATCACGGTGCTAAATCAGACAAATCGAGAAACTCAGGACGGTGCATCCATATAGGTGCTGTCGGCCTTGAACAACAGCAGAATGGTATTCCAGAACAATCTATAATCTCATGGCCCAGCATATCCCCAACTCAATTGTTACCATCTGGGAGGCAATGGCCAACTGGTATTATCACTGGACTGTTAATCCAGAGGCCCAGATAATATTCTGGGGACCTGGGTTCAAATCCTACATTGGCAGATGGTGGACCTTGAATTCAATAAAGTATCTGGATTTAAGAATCTAATGATGCCCATGAGCTGATTGTTGGAAAAACCTATTTAGTTCACTAATGTCCTTGCAGGAAGGAAACTGCCATTCTTACCTGGTCTGGCCTACATGTGACCCACAGCAATGTGGTTGACTCTGAACTGCCCTCTGGGCAATTAGGGATGGGCAATAAATGATGCCGTCATCCCATGAATAAATAAAAAACAAATAACTCCTCAGAGGCTGGTATCCTGTCACCAAGTCAAATTTTATTTACACGTGGAGAGTCCTTGACATTGATCCAGCTCCCTCAGAGCCAGGTCTCAGAGTGAACAAACCTCTGACACTCCTGTTTATATCTGTCAGCCAGGGGTCCCTGATTGGATCAGATTAACAGCCCCAGTCAGGGCAATCATATTCTATGAGGCCCACCCAGCTGACCTCATTACAATCATTACATCTCTCCTTCTCTGAGTCTAAGGTCAAAGGCTGGCCTTTTTTTTTGCTGCTCCCCTTGTGGCATTTTACCTCTGGTTCAGGTTCCTCTAATTCTGCCTCTGATATGGGTGGCATGGAACATGGAATCTTGCTTCTTGCACCTGGAGTGTCTCTGAAGAGATTCATTCTCCTCTTCAGGCAGCAAAGGCAACGAAGCAGCGATATCCACCATGTCTATCTCAGATTCTGAGGTATCATCAATGCTTGATGGAGAGGGAGAACCCACGTATTCCAGAACAGTTGGAAAAGAAGTTGAAAACCTGGGACATTTTTCTCCTGTGACGTTTGCGAGTTTTCAGCTTTCATATGGTCCATGTGCTTGTTCAGGATCATTGCACCTACCTGAAATTTGTACGTCACTGGACCTGATCTCGTGTTGACCATGACTCTTACCCATGCAGGACCATTCCTGTGGCTTCTACACCAAACTTCATCTCCTGAAGTAACTGTCTCACTCACTTAGTGGAGTCTTGTGTCTAGCTTTGGAGTTCCTGATGCCATTTCACCCCTTCCCCCCGAGGTTTAGGAAGAGCTGGTTTATCTACCCCATTGGCAACTCTGCTGGAGCTATCCTTTTGGTTGCATGAGGTGTGATCATATAATCAAATAGGAACAGGTACAGTTTGGTATCTAGTGAAGCTGTAGGCTCTTTCTTTCAGCCTGCCTTCAAACTTTAGGCTGCTTTTTCCACCAGACCATTGGATGATGGATGGTATAGAGCTGTCATTATATCCTTTATTCATTCACGGGATGTGGGTGTTGCTGGCTAGGCAGTATTTATTGCCCATCCCTAATTATCCAGAGGACTGTTAAGAGTCAACCACATTGCTCTGGGTCTGGAGTCACATGTAGTCCAGAGCTGGTAAGGACGGCAGTTTCCTCCCCTAAAGGACATTAGTGAACCGGGTGTGTTTTTCCGACAATCAACAATGGATTCATAGTCATCATTAGATTCTTAATTCCGGACTATTGTCATGGAGAGGGACAGGAGCAGACGGTATGGGAAAGTATTTAATTGGGGAGGAGAATTACAATGCTATGAGGCAGGAACTGCAGAGCATAAATTGGGAACAGATGTTTTCAGGGAAATGCACGATAGAAATGTGGAGGTTGCTTCGGGAGCACTTGTTACAGATACTGGAGAGGTTTGTCCCACTGAGGCAAGGAATGGATGGTAAGGGATGGTAAGGATGACAAGACATGTGGAACATCTAGTCAAGGGGAAGAAGGAAGCTTACTTAAGGATAAGGAAGCAAGGATTGGATGAGATTGTAAAGGGTTAAGAGGTAGTCAGAAAGGGACTGAAGAATGGACTTAGGAGAACTAGAAGGGGGCATGAAGAAGCCTTGGTGGGTAGGATTAAGGAAAACCCCAAGGCATTCTATGTGAGGAACAAGAGGATGGCCAGAGTGAGGGTAGGGTCAATCAGGGATAGTGGAGGGAAATTGTGCGTGGAGTCGGAGGAGGTAGGGGAGGTCCTTAATGAATACTTTGCGTCAGTATTCACCAGTGAGACGAACCTTGTAGTTTGTGAGGACAGCATGAAACGAGCAGATATGTTCGAACAGGTTGATGTTAGGAAGGAGGATGTGCTGGAAATTTTGAAAAACATAAGAATAGATAGGTCCCCTGGGCCGGACAGGATATACCCAAGGTTACTACGGGAAGTGAGGGAGGAGATTGCTGTCCATTTGGCAATGATCTTTACGTCCTCACTGTCCACTGAAGTAGTACCAGGTGATTAGAGGATGGTAAATGTTATTCCCTTTTACAAGAAAGAGAATAGGGATAACCCTGGGAATTACAGACCTGTCAGTCTTACTTCTGTGGTGGGTAAATTATCGGAGAGGATTCTGAGAGATAGCATTTATGATTATTTGGAAAAGCACAGTTTGATTAGAAACAGTCAGCATTGCTTTGTGATGGGCAGGTCACGCCTCACAAGCCTTATTGAATTCTTTGAGGATGTGACAAAACACATTGATGAAGGCAGGGCAGTAGATGTGGTTTGTATGGGTTTTAGCAAGGCATTTGATAAGGTTCCGCATGGTAGGCTCATTCAGAACGTTATGAGGCATGGGACTCAGGGAAATATGGCTGTCTGGATACAGAAATGGCCATCCAATAGAAAACAGAGGGTGGTAGTAGACGGAAAGTATTCAGCCTGGAGCTCGGTGACCAGTGGTGTTCCGCAGGGATCTGCTCTGGGACCTCTGCTCTTTGTGATCTTTATAAATGACTTGGATGAGGAAGAGAAAGGGTGGGCTAGTAAGTTTGCCGATGACACGAAGGTTGGTGAAGTTGTGGGCAGCGTGGAGGCTTGGTGTAGGTTGCAAAGGGACAGTGACAGGATACAGAACTGGGCAAAGAAGTGGCAGATGGAATTCAACCCAGAAATGTTTGCAGTGATTAATTTTGGAAGGTCAACTTTCAATGCAGAATACAGGCTTAATGACAGGATTGTCAGCAGTGTGGAGGAACTGAGGGCTCTTGGGGTCCATGTCCATAGTTGATAGGATTGTTAAGAAGGCTTATGGTGTGTTGGCTTTCATTGGCAGGGGGATTGAGTTTAAGAGCCATGAGGTTATGCTGCAGCTCCATAAAAGTCTGGTTAGACCACACTTGGAATATTGTGTTCAGTTCTAGTCGCCTCCTTCTGGGGAGGATGTAGAAGCTTTAGAGAGGGTGCAGAGGAGATTTACCAGGATGTTGCCTGGACTGGAGGGCAGGTCTTATGAGGAAAGGTATAGGGGAGCTGGGCCTTTTTTCATTGGAGCGAAGAAGGATGAGAGGTGACTTGATAGAGGTATACAAGATGATGAGAGGCATAGATAGAGTGGATAGCCAGAGACTGTTTTCCAGGGTGGAAATGATTATTATGAGGGGGCATAATTTTAAGGTGATTGGAGGAAGGTATAGGGGAGATGTCAGAGGTAGGTTCTTTACACAGAGAGAGTGGTAGGCCTGTGGAATGCGCTGCCAGCAGTGGTAGTGGAGTCAGATACATTAGGGACATTTAAGCGACTCTTGGATAGGCACATGGATGATAGTAAAATGTAGGGTAGTTTTGATCTTAGAGCAGGATAATAGGTCAGCACAACATCGTGGGCTGAAGGGTCTGTACTGTTCTATGCTTTTTATATTTATTGAATTCAAATTCCACCATTTGCCATGGCTGGATTCAAACCCCCAGACCCCAGAACATTATCTGGGTCTCTGGAGTAATAGTCCAGCAATAATACCACTAGGCCGTCACCTCCCCTGATGATGAATGCCATTTGACTTCAGGAAATACTCAAATTCCTTGCTGGTAAATGATCTTCCATTATCTGTGACCAACACTTCCAGGAGCCAGTATATTGCAAAAGATGCCCGCAGTTTTTCGATCATCGTCCCCGTTTTTGATGAACGAACTCTATGGACGTCCAGGCACTTTAAGTGGGCGTCCAAACTGATTAAGAATATCGAAACCGTGAAAGGACCGGCATTGTTGGTGTGTAACCGAGTCCAGGGTTTACCCAGCCATTCCCACGAATGTGGGGGAGCTTCTGGAAGTGATGTTTGTCCTTGTTGGCACTTCGGACACTATCCCACCAACGCGGTTATGTCTGCATCCAATCCTGGCCAGCAGACATAACTTCTCACTAACACCTTCATTTTGGACATCCCTGGGTGACCCTGGTGGAGTTCAGCCAGCATCTGGCAGCAACCTTTGCTCGGAACAGTTACTCCCTATAACAATATGCCATCCCCTTCTGTGACGTAGTCTTTCCGAGTCCAAAAAGGTTTCAATTCTGATTGTGCCAGTCCTTTGGACCTTTAGATTCAGTGTTGTCAGGATCGGATCTTTCTGTGTCTGATATTTTCAGCGGTGACTGGAAGTGTCTCCAGAAAATTTAAAACCGTTACGGACTCTTCCAATGGCTGTACCGGGTGGCTTTGGGTGGGATTGTCTTCAGAAAATTGGTGTGGAGTTGATGAGCTGAATGGCCTGCTTTCATATTGTAGGAATTCTATGATTCTATGATTTTCGGATTCTCCCTAACCCTGCTCGCGAGTCCTTTTCCATGTCCCTTTTTGCTCTTCTAATTGCTTTCTTCAGTTCCCTCCTGCACTTCTTATATTCCTCTATGGTCAAGCTGAATTGCTTCCTTCGGTCTTGCTAAAAACCTTTCTCTTCCTCCTCATCTAGTCCCGAAATGTCCTGGACATCCAGGGATCCCTGAACTTATTGCTCCTATATTTCCCCCAAAGATGGTGTGTTGAAGTGGCAGGGAACTGGAAGCTCAGGGCCATTTTTGATGACAAAACATAATGTTCTACGAAGTGGTCACCCAGTGTGTGCTTCGTTTCTCCACTGTAGAGAAGACCACACGGTAAAGCAGTGAATACAGTAGAATAGATCGAGGGAAGGTGTGTCTGGGGCCTTGGATCATGAGGAAGGAGGAGGTAAATGGGCAGGTGCTATACCTTCTGTGGTTGCACGGAAGATGCCGTGGGGGTGTGGGGAGGTGTTGAGAATGAATTTAATTAAAAAATCTTATCCATCTAGATGTAATAAATATGAAGAAAAAGAAAAAGCTGTCAACATGAAAGAAAGAAACAAAAAATTCTAGAATCGAGGGGCACATCTCTTGCAATTCTGCAACCTATCGGAGGATTTTGCATCGTACATAGTTTGAAGGGATGGTTGCAAATTGATTGTGGGAGTGGACCATAGCATTGTGACACAGGAAGCCATTCAAGGAGGGGATCGATAGAAATGCAATAGGGGACAGCATGGTCCAGGGGATTGGTACATTTCTGTGTAAGCAGGAATGTGAGTTCAGAAAGTTACTGGCCATCTGCTTAGAGAGGGGTGCACAATGGGAAATGGGAGGATTGATATGTTGTAGTCTATACAGGTACCAACGGCATACACAATACAGGGAAAGGAGTTCTGTTTTGAGATTAGAGCTGCTAGATGGTAAATTAATAAGTAGAACCATGGAGGTAATAATCTCTGGAAGCCACGAGAGAATTGTTGTAGGCCAAGTAAGATTAGAGAGTTGATCGTGTTGGTCAAAAGTTGATGTGGGAGAAATGTGCACAGCTTTCATTACAAAGCTGATAAGCTGATAACACAAATGGAAATAGCTATTGCAGGAATGCGGTTGCAAGATGACTAAAGCTGGGACCTAAATCCCAAGGATATTTTAATGATTGTAAGAATGATACTGCAAAATTCATGCATGACTCTGGTATTCATGTGGATTGAATGAAACATTGGTGAAGGTATCCTTAAAATTAAGGTCATAGTGTTAATTCAGGGCATTCTTTTTGAGTAGTGAATTTTAGATCAAATAAGAAAACTGGCTGTATTAGACCTGGTAACACATAATGAAACGGAAGTAGTTAGTAAATTCATAGCCAAGAGGCTATAAGCAACAGTTATAACATGATAGAATGTCACAGACAGTTTGCGGGTGAGAAGTGTAGGTTGAAGATACGTGTATTAAACTTAACTGAAGGCAATTACCAGGATAGAAAGATGGAGATTGCTCATGTGAGCTGGGAAAGTAGGTTAAAAGGTAGGACAGTTGAGGATCAGTGTAGATTTTGAAGCAGCCATTTCATAGATCTCATGATATTCATATATATTACTAATAACGAAAGACTCTATGGGCAGGAGGTACCATTTGTGGCTAACTAAGGAAGTTAAAGATAGTATCAAATTTAAAGAAAGCACGTAAAAGACCATCAAGACTAAGACCCCAGAGGTGAGTTTAGATGCAGTTTATTTCCATCTCCTAAAAGGAGTTTACAATTGTTCAGGGCACAAGCCACCTCAGTAGAATGGTTTGGTTGGTGAAAATTCCAAACTAATGGAACTTGGATCAAGCTATGCATATTATTAGTACCAAAAATGTTTCACCTCTCAGATTTGTGAGAAAGGTTATTTTAGCAGTGTTGGACTAGACTCATTGAATTGTCTTAATGGGCACAGCAAGGAAATTGCCAAGAGCCAGTTAAGTAGAAAGCGAAAGATTAATCTCTCTGGCCTTGAGGCTCTGTCATAGAGAGAGTTGGGAAATGGGGTGGGAGTTTGCTCTGTGATTCAGATCCTGCTAGCTGCTTTCTATATTGGTTAGTTCAGTTGACTGGACAGCTAGTTTGCAATGCAACATGACTCCACTTCTATGGATTCAATTCCTACAGCTGCTGACATTACCACAAAGCACTGTCCTTCTCAACCTCACCCCTTGCCTGAGGCAGTCGGATCCTCAGTTAAACCACTAACAGTCGTCTCTCTCTAATGAGAGAGCAGCCCTATGGACTAGTAAAACTATGGTAATTTTACTTTATATTGAAATAATCTGCCTTGTTTTTTTAAAATTTCTTCTTCTTTGTAACAAAATTCTGTTCTGTTGTTAAAGAAAATCTGCAGCCTCATGTATCATGTTTCAACCACCATGTTAACTAACTAAGCTAAAAACAAAGGCCAGGATTTATTTGTGGATCTGATCTGCCCAGTAATTCCATCAGTTGGCATCATAACAAAAGGAAGTTTGTAGGTGAAGTGCGTGCACCAAATTTTGGCAGAGTGTAATGTGGGAAAATGTGAAGTTGTCCACACTGGCAAGAAGGATAGAGAAGCCATTTCAAAAAGAGACAGACTGCAAAGCGATACGGTATAGAAGGATCTGGCTATCCTGATAGCTGAAACGCAAAACGTTAATTTGCAGGTATGGCCTCAGCTGGAGTACAGTGAACAAGGCTAGGTATTGCTTTTTAGGCTGAACGCAAAGGCTTTAGGATGGAAAACAAAAACCGAAAGAACTGCAGATGCTGTAGATCAGGAACAAAAGCAAAGTTGCTGGAAAAGCTCAGATCCTGAGGCAGGATCACTGGACCCAAACTATTACCTTTGTTTTCTCCTTCACAGAAGCTGCCAGACCTGCTGAGCTTTTCCAGCAACTTCTGTTTTTGTTGCTTAAGAATGGAAGCTTTACAGAGGAGATGGACCAGAACAGTTGCGAGGAGGGTAGGGTTCTGATAGATTAATCAAGAAAAAAACGGTTTCTTATGACAGAAAGACCAGTAACCTTTATTTTCAGCCTTAAGGCAGTTGACAAAGGAAGCAGATACAAGAGGAGAGCATTTTTTGCAGTGAGTTGTGGTCTGGAATATGCTGCCTGAAAATATGGGGAAAGCAGATGGAATCAGAGCAATCACAGGTTAATTGAATTAATCAAAGGTGAAACTATGAAGGGCTGTGGGAAATGGCAAAGGGAGTGGGACTATCTGGATAGCTCATTTTAATGGCTGGCATGTTCACAATGGGCCAAATGTCCAAATTCGTACTAGATTGTTTTGTGATTCATTCCTGGTATCCACATTACTTTAAACTAAGTGACCGAGCAGTCTCTGTTACATCCTCTTTACATCCTTGAGATTTTCTCAGGTGCAGGGTCCAATACTGCGTGGTGTGTGTGTGTGTGTGAGTGTGTGTGTGTGTGTGTGTGTGTGTGTGTGTGTGTGTGTGCGAGATTGTGTGTACATTTGAAGGTACTTCACCACCAAGTTAATGCAGTTGGTGTCTACACAGTCATCGTTTCTCTATCGGGATGTTGATTCATTTTTGGAGTAAGGAAATGAAAGGAAATGTGGTGATGCTGAGGAAGTGTGATATTACTGAAATAATTAAAAGCAGCTCTTCTGCTGTACAACACATGCAATCTCATTCACATACATGTGCACACATGCACATAATCTCACACATACACACAATCTCTCACACACACAATCTCACACAGACTCACTTATGAACACATTGCATACACAATCTGACATGCACGTACATTCAAACTTCATATACACACTCAAACACAAGTACACATGCAATTTCACACACGTGTTCACACAATCTCTCTCACACACACACACACACACACACACACAATTTCTCACAATCTCGAACAAAGATACACATAATCACATCCATGTGTACAAACAAAGATTACTGAAATACAGAGATAACAAGGTGTGGAGCTGGATGAACACAGCAGGCCAAGCAGCATCATAGGAGCAGGAAA
>JAHRHZ010000061.1:25548044-25587847 GCA_024137785.1 Ginglymostoma cirratum
TCTCCTATGATGCTGCTTGGCCTGCTGTGTTCATCCAGCTCCACACCTTGTTATCTCGGATTCTCCAGCATCTGCAGTACTTTTTACCTCCGAATTACTTTGGCTTTTTTCATAGAAAAAATATACTTTGGTTTGAGTGATAAATATTTTATCATTTTGAATTGAAATGAACTGATCATTCAAAAGCCCAGAATTGAACATATAATAAAACAGCAAGGCACTGCAGATGGTGGAAATCTGAAATAGAAACAGAAAATCGTGGAAATACTCAGCAGGTCGGGCAGCACTATGGGGAGAGAAACAGTTAATTCTTCAGGCCCATAATCTGCACTTGTTCTGGTGAACAGTCACTGACCTCTGTCTCTACCTGCACAGAAGCTCCAAGATTTGCTGAGTCTTACCAAAGCTTTCAATTCTTTATTGCCTATCCAAAAAGCAATCAGACTCCTTTTGCGTCTCTCATTCCCCTTCAGCAAGAAACCCCGCACCAGTTCCCTAAGATTCGGTATGGCAAAATGTTGAACATCAGTTTTGAAACAAAATTAAAGATGTGGAGAGACCATACACAGCCCACAGCACAAATTAAAACAAAAAATCAATGTCAAAGTAATAAACAAATTGATCATTTTCGAAATGACTAATTCATAAAAATGGCCATCAGAAATGTTTAGCAGAATATAGAATTATGGAACACAGATCAGGAATGGGGCCTTCAGCCCATCATGTCTGTACTGAAGAGTTAATCAATAAAAAAAGACTGGGCCACAAAGTATATTCAAGGCTGAAACAGACAGATTTTTACTCAGGAAGGGAATCGAGGGTTATAAAGAACAGGCAGAAAAGTGGAGTTGAGGATTATCAGATCAACCGTGATCTCATTGAGTGGCTCAGCAGACACAATGGGCTGAATGGCCTACTTAATACTTATTTTGGCATTTTTGTCTAAGAAACACAGCCGGAAAAAGACACACTACGTCTCAAATACTGATCACCAAAGAGTGGGAGGTAACTGGAACCGTGAGAAGAAGTTGGGTTTCACTCATTTTCATCTCTAGTGGTGAATATTCTAAACTGACCTTTGTGGAATTTGTTATGAGTGTATGGGTTGGAAGCAGGTTGCCTTTGAGGCTGAGTATTCTTCCTCATCTGGCCCAGAGTCAGGATATTTCAGAGGAGGGAGGAGGAGGGGAAGGGGACAAGGACGTGTATCCATATGAATAGCCTCCATCTCTGTTTCAGTGTTCCCTCTATATTCACCTCACCACCTTTCTCTGTCTCTCAATTTCTCTCTCATTCTCATGATCCATCCTCCTTTCCCTCTCTCACACACTCTCTCTCTTTCAATCAAGCTGATGCTCTGGCTCACTTTCTTTCACTCTCCGGCTTACTCACAAACTCTATTTATCCCTCTCTCATGCATCACATTATGAAGAGGAATACATTGGATGGGAGGTGAGTGAAGAAAGCATCAGCCATAATGGGACACCACTGAGGGACAGTTCCTGATGCCAGGCACAGAAGAGGAATTTTCCATAAACACCTTACTCTATGGTATTCACTTTTGTAAATGAGATAACTGCACAGTGGACGGTATCCTGACGGCAAGTTACCCTTTATAGACATGTGCACAGTACATGAGCTCTGACCAGCCAGCTCAGAGCCAGTCCCTAGACTGAGGACACTCTCTGAATTTCCCATTTATATCTGTCAGCCAGGGATTCCTGATTGGCCTAGATTAACAACGGCAATCAAGGATCTCATGGTTCATGAGATCTACCTGGCCTTTGTTCCAATCGCTACAGTGCTTTGGTGCATTTATATCACTGTAGAAACAATGGCTGCATTGTTAAAACTCTGCAATGATATTAAGATCGAGAAATTATAGCATCTTCAAAAGGGTAAACGCCGCTGACTGTACTATATGGAATGCTGCTTAACTGGCCGTGAAAATTAACAAAGGAAATGTGTTGATTCAAATACTATTGGATCACAACTTTCAAGGCTTTGTGTAGAGAATATCTCATGGCCTAGGTGTCTTGGTTAGAAAATTAGACTCTTAATCTAAAGAGAATTGCTCGGCACTATACATCTGATAATGACTATCCGCTTAAATATTTAATTCAAAGTGATTTTAATGAAAAATATTAAAATTCATTCTTCACTGTCTCTGGATTCATTGGAAATTCCTTTTACTGAAGGCACATGATTAATTCCCTTCATTATTTGCTGAATCATTAGAAGAGTATTTTATATAATATTAAATTTGTAAATGATATATGTGATGAATATGGGATATTGCAATTGGACAGTATTGTTAGTCTGTGTCAAGCCAACTTATTCACTGTAATGCAGCAGCTGACACTTTGATACACTGAGCATGTGCAGGAATTGCTCCCCCTACTGTTGAGGCACAAAATAAAGGCAGTCATTGGGCAAAAGTTCTAGCTGGGACTAAGGCATATATTTAATGTTTAATGTAGTCCTTAGTTTTGTAAACAATGCCTCGACTTATAAAACTGCTGCTGATTTAGTTTGTTAACTAATTTTTACAGCTACAAGTTGTAGAAGTAAGTGAATGCATCAGTTTGATTTGTTATGGACCAGACCAAACCCCCTCAATATATTTTAAGAAGGTAGCCTAGACACTAAACTTTTTCTAACTTTAAAGGTAGATGTGAAGTGCCATGTTCCAGGTGCAATGCAATGTTATTTCAACATTAAGCAAAACACAATTTATGTAAACACTATAGTTAAAATACAAACAAAAGAAAGACAAATTTAGAATAACTTAACTATTGGAAATCTTAACCATGTAATACATGCAGTATCTATTACTAATTAACTGTTCCAATATAGTAACATCCCATAAACACACCCCTAGGCAAAAAGACAAATTCAGACGCAGATTCTCATATGCAGTTCTCCAATCCAGGAGGAAAATACATCAAGAGAAAATTCAGAGTAAGTAGCAGCCAGGAGACATTCAATGAAACTTCCAACTCTTTTGAGACCCCAAACAGCTTCTGCTGCTTAAAGCTAAAGCAAAAACTAAAATGCTAGGTCTCTGAGAACTGGCCACACTGAGGCTTTTTCCATTGTTCCAACTTTAAAAATAAAGTTGTTTACTTAAGTCATTCTCAATATTCAATTCGGTACTTCTGCCTTACAACCGCTCTTAAAAATAAGACAAAATAACCTTTTAAAGTGATAGCATTGTCACGGATTATTCATAAATTTTAATTGGAATGGAGGGACGGGAGTGGGGGTGAGTGACTGAGATAACGACAGATAAACACAAATTGAAAACTGATACAGCATTCAGACACTGAACAGAGCAAGATAGAACAAGAACAGATTGTGGTCAAATGCAGAACAAGCTTCTCTGATTTTCTGAAGAAGGGTCCTGACCTGAAATGTCAACTTTCCTGCTCCCCTGATGCTACCTGGCCTGCTGTGTTCATCCAGCTCCACATTGTGTGGTATCTCTGACTCCAGCATCAGCAGTTCTTGCTAACTCTAAGCTTCTCTATGTATTCATCAGGTTTCATCATCGGGTGCTCCAGCTCTGATTACACCATCTGATCAAGTAGCAATTAGCTCCATTTCCAATCATTTACATAATTAATCAATAAATATGTTCAAATGGGAAAAAAATCAATTTTTCTCTCAAAGACCTATGTGGCTTTCCTGAGTACTTTAGAGCATAATGTCAAATTAAATGATGAAACAATGCAGAAGGATGATTATTCAGGCCCCTGAAACAGTCTCAAAGTAGGGACAGAATGGGGTTAGATATGAAGTAAAGCTCCCTTTACACTGTCCCATCGAACACTCCCAGGACAGAGACAGCACAGGATTAGATGCAGTATAAAACTTCATCTACACTGTTCCCTTCTAACACTCCCAGGTCAGATACAGCACAAGGTTAGAAACAAAGTAAAGCTCTCTCTACACTGTCCCTATCAAACACTCCCAGAGCAGTGAGCACAGAGTTAGATACAGAGTAAAGCTTCTTCCACACTGTCCTCATCAAACACTCACAGGGCAGAGAAGGCATGGGGTTAGATACAGATTAAAGCTCCCCGTATACCGTCCCCATCAAATGCTTCCACGACAGGTGCGGAGTAAGGTGCCCTCTACTATATAAAATAGAAAGTAACTGTTCCCATCAACAAATAACTAGACATGCACAGCATGGACTAGATACAGAGTAAAGCAACCTATACTCTTTAACTGAAAGGAAAGCTCCTCTACATTGTTCCCATCAAACACTCCCAGGTCGCAGGTAGCATTGATCTTTGAGCTCTGTTCCCAATGTCTTTTGAAATGGAGCAGGGAGATGGGAAAGTCCACAGTGAAGAAAGAGAGGCTGAAGGCTAGAGTGGAGACAGAGGGATTACGTGCGTATCGGACCATTAGACTTTCCTGGTATCCTGTAGAGATAACGCAACTCAACTCTGAATGCCGCAATCTAATCAGAAAATGATCACAGCGGCTCAATATCTTTGGCTGTGAATAACCTGTAACCTGCAAAAAAAAATGGTGATTAACTAAATGACACTAGGTAATCACAGAGACAGAAAATAGAGAAAATCTAATGATTTGTCACATACACACTGCTAATATTTTATGGGTGACATATTCGTGTCAGAGATCAAGGCATCTTTTTGCTGACACTGTGTCACTTTTGTACTGCAGTTCTGGTTCAGAGGTTTTCAGAGATGTTCCCGTATCTGATCTCTGCTGATAATGCTTCCGGCTTCTGTGAGGAAGTTAAGTGCGACTCTTCTGAAACTTTTGTGGTTTCACGACAGTTGCTTCTTCAGCTGTTGTTTAACCGGAGCATCTTTTCTGTTCCCTTCGCATCAGGCGTTTAATCAAAGCTTGGAAAAATGATACGTCGAAAAGTTTCGAATGCTTCGGATAAAGACAAAAAATGCTTAAAACCGAAGGTATGTTGAGCTCTGAGGAATTGTGAAATGCCCTTACTCTGTTGGGAGAACATAATGTCATGTCTGAATTGTGGGATTTGCCAGTCAGTAGTCGTGAGTTTACAGTGTTTTGCGTGTTGGAACCACTTGAACTCATGAATTAGTTTATTGTGTTTTTGGCGTAATAAACATTACAACATGAATGAGCCTTAATAGACTGTGGGCAGTTAGCTCAGTGGCTGGATAGCTGGTTGGCGATGCTGAGTAGCACCAACAGTGTGGGTTCAATCCCGACACCACCTGAGGTTACCATGAAAGTCTCTCCTTCTCCTCACCTGAGGCGTGGTGACCCTCTGGTTAAACCATTCCCAGTTGCATGTCTCTCTGGGATTATGGAATTTAATGAACATTTAAACCTGGATAACAAGGGAAGTTTTATATTTAGATTCTGTGTAATGGCAGGGTCTGAGGAAAAAGATCTCATTTGATAGTTTGGCATTCTACACGAATAAATGGGGTTGTATGTCTCCATTGGTGTGCTTGGTTGGCTGGATGGCTGGTTTGTAATATAGAGTGATCCCAACAGTGTGGGTTGAATTCCGGCATCAGCTGCGAACTCTCCTTCTCAACTTTTCCCCTCACCTGAGGTTGTACGTTTCTCTATCTCTCTCTCTAATGAGAGAGGCTGTCTATGGCACTTTTACCTATGTGATAGACTAAATGGGAAGGAATTCAATCACTTAGGAATCACTTCAATGGGAAGCATTGGGAGTCTTGTAGAAAAGGAGTAATTATGATGACCATTTGCATTCTGTGTAATGAGAATGAAAACAAAGGGGGTTTATTCAGAATTTTACCTGCAGAGCTCTCCATTGACTCGATGGGCGAAACTACCGTGGGGAATTGTTCTATGGCACAGAGACCTGGTGTGCTAGTCATGCCATTGGATTTAAGGCACCTGTGCTGGACAAGGTGGAAAGCAGCAGAATTCTCACTCCTGGACATTCTTCACCCACCCCTGTGTAGAAAATACACAGAACCAGGTGCAGAGTGAAATCAGGATCTGGTGAATGGCTCATGCAGTCAAATAGCTTCTTGTTGTTTACTGTCAGCTGCCAAATCATCAAATCCCTACAGTGCTGAAAGAGGCCACTCAGCCCATCAAGTCAGCACCAACCCTCTGACAAGCATCCCACACTGACCCACCCCATCTCTTTAACTTTACATTTCCCATGGTTAACCTACCTAGCCTGCATATCCCTGGACACTATGGGCTTCTTAGCATAGTCAATCCACTTAACCTGCACATTTTTGGACTGTGGGAGGAAACCAGAGCTCCCATAGAAAACACAGACATGGGGGAAATGTGCAAACTCCACACAGACAGTCACCAGAGGCTGGAATCAAACCCAGGTCCCTGGCGATGTGAACCAGCAGTGCTAACCACTGAGCCACCGTGCCACCATTCTAACAGTCTCTAACCTCTGGGCTGCCCTTTGAAAAGCTCTCCACTTCTTACCTGCCACTCGTCCTTTAAGGAGCACCTTATGCCTCTTCAAGTAAGCGATCAGTTACTTGTCTCTATTTCTGTCCTATAGTGGATCACTGTTAAATACTGTTTGCCTCCTGTCCTGTGAAGTGGCTTTGGCTGGCTCTCCATATTAAAGGTCTCTCCACATAAGTGCAAGGTGTTGTTTTCTAGGCTCGATCCTCAGGAGTGACCACTTTGCTGAGGAACCATTGGATTTTGATCACTTTTAGATCTGAATTTAGTGTGATTTAACACCTTTAGATAGGGGACAGGACAGAGTTAGAAAGTAGGGATGAAAGATGTAGAGAGAGTGGTTGGGGGGTTGGGGAGACAAGGGAAAATGTGAGTGAATACTGACATAGTTCCTGGAACAAGAACAGACAATGCCGGAGAAACTCAGCAGGACTGAAGAAAACAAAGCATTGACTCTGCTTTCTGTTCCCCCCCCCCCCACAGATGGTGCCAGACCTGCTGAGTTTCTCCAGCAATTTCTGCTTTCATTTCAGATCCCCAGGATCTTGGTTCATGTATTTCCTGGAAACAGTTGTAGCAAGTCAAACAAAGGCAAAATACTGAGGATGCTGGAAATCTGAAACAAACGCAGAGAATACTAGAGAATTTCAACAGATCTCGCAGCATTTGTGGCGAGAGAAAGAGAGATATGGAGAGACGGAGCTAACATAATGAATGTGGTCTGACTTGAAGAAGTCCTGAAGAGCTGTCATACTGAACTCAAAAAGTTAACTCTGTCTCTCTCTCTATCTCCCCCCACAGATAGTGCTAGACTTGCTGTGTTTCTCCACCAGTCTCAGTGTTTGTTATAGCTAATAATCTGATTAGCCAATTGTACAAAGCTATAAAACAACCATTAAGTGTATTTGCAGGATGACCTCCTGAAATATTAATACAGCACCCAGAATAAGTGATCAGTGATTGCAACCAACAGAAGTCAAGAAATAAAAATGACCACTTGGAGCTGTCTTGTGAAATTTCCTTTTTGTGACTCAAAAGGTTTTGATGAAGCAACTACCTCAATTTTTTTTTATAGATGTCAGCCATCTGTGGAAGTCAAGGGATTGGATCAAGGTTTCTAAGCTATCTCTTTGCAACAATACTTCTTCCCTCTGTTTGGTGCCTATGCTGTCTGTGATGTGCAAAGGGGTTCGAAGTAGGCATGGGTTTTAAAATGCCAGGCAGAATTACGGTGCATATGATTAGATTTTGAAAATCTCAAGTGGGCTGGATAGTGTGGAGAGGGAGAAACTGTTCCTGCTCATAAAGAAACAAAGAACAAAATGGGCATAGATTTAAAGTGATTATGAAAGAGGCAAGGATGATGTGAGAATAAATGTTTTCACAAGGCGAGTAGTTAGTTTCTTGAATGTACTGCCTGGAACTGTGACGGAAACAGATTTGATTGAGACATTCAAGAGGGGCATTGGATGGTTACTTGGATAGAAATGATGTGCAGGGAGATGGGAAAAAGGCAGGAGATTGGCACCAGGTAATAGAAACAGGCAGGAGTGATGGGCTGAATGGTCTCCTTCTGCATTGTAACAATCCTGTGAGGTACATGAAGAAACAAATAATTAGAATGTGGGAAAAAGGATTAATTGTAGTATCTATACAATGTAGGCTTGAGCTATGTGAGGATTTTGAAGTATACATTTTTACTTGTGTTCATACATGGTGTGTATAAAGAAGTATGTATATCCCAGAGTGTGACTCCATGGGGATATTAGTGTGGTCTTCTCTAAATGAATTTCTGTACATATGCAGGATTTATATCTTTAAAATGTGGATATCTGCATCTTTGTGTGTGCTTCTGTGCAGGTATGTGTTTGTGTGTGCTCATCTTTATACATATATATTCCTGTGTGTGTATGAGGGTGTATATGTATCACATTAATGTCTGTACGCGTACCAGTCTGTACAATTTCATGTTTGTGTGACTATTGAGATGTGTGCAGACATGTGTGTGTGAGTGTGTGTGTGTACATGCACGGAGTGTGAGCAGGTGTGTCTGTGTGAGTGTGCACATGTGTGTGAGTTTGAGAGTGCCTATGTGAGCGCCCATGTGCTTGTAACTGCAAATATTGCAGAGGGTCAATCTGAAACATTTGAAATGTCCAACGCTCAATGTAACTTTACTGCAACCTGTGTCCTGTTGAGAATGTGTGAGGTGAAGCTTTTTTACAACAATGAGTGAGAGGGTAGGAATCATATCACAGCTTTAAGTGTTGCAAAACTGGCTGCCAAACTGCATTGGTTTAATTAGCCATGAATCACATGTTAGTATGCAAATACAGCAAGTGAATAGAAATGCAAATAGAATACTGTCATTTATTACAAGGGCGATGGTATCTTGTTGAAAAACCTCTTTTGCACTCTCTCCAAACATTTACACCTTTTCTGACACCAGAACTGTGTACTACACTCCATCTGAGCTCTTGTACAAATTCAGCCTCACCTCCTTGCTCTCGTACTCAATGCTCCTGTTAATACAAAGTCAATAACAGCATATACTTTCCTTACTGCTTGCTCCAACTGTCCTGCCACTTTCAGTGATCTGTCACATATACACCCAGTCCCTCTGCTCTTGCAACCCCTGTAGAATTGTGTCTTATTTTATATTGTCTTCAGTGTACTTCCTCCCAACATGCATCACTTCACACTTCTCTTCATTGAGCTACCTTTACCACCTAATCACCCACTCCAACAGCTTGTTTTTGTCCTTTGAAGCTCTGCACAAGCCTCCTCACAGATTACAATGATTTTGAGTTTCAAACCATCCGCAAACTTTGAAATTGTCCTGTGCAGACCAAGATTCTAGATCATTAAATGTAGAGCAGGGAAAGAAAGGATCCCATTTGTGATCCCAGGGGGAATTTCACTCTCCATCTTCCTCCACACCGAAAGATATCCAATGACTCTGTTTATTAAATCTCTCTCATTGCTCTCTGTTTCCTATCGATCAGCCAAGTGTGCATCCATGTTGCTACTGTCCCTTTTATAGTTATAGGTTTTCTCACCAGTCTACTGTGCATTGAATTCTGTCTGGAAGTCCATGTACGCCAAGCTACCCTCACTGACCCCTTTTGTTACCCCGTCTTCAAAACTCTCCAGCAATTTAGTCAAACACAATTTCCCCTTCAGAAATCCATGCTGATGCTTCCTAATCACAACATCTTTCTCCATGTCACTACAAATTCTGTTTTTATTTATTTGTTCATGGGATGCTGTTATCACTGTGTGAGAATAACATTTATTGCCATCCCTGATTGTTGGAGGGGAAGTTAAGAGTCAACCACATTGTTGTGGGTTTGGAGTCACATTTGGCCAGGTAAAGTTGGCAGATTTCCTTCCCTAAAGGGCATTAGTGAACCAAATGGGTTTTTACAACAATTGACATGGCTGCCATTGGGATAGATTTTTTTAAGCTACATTTTTATTGAATTCAAATTTCACCATGGTTCATGGTGGGATTCAAACTCATGACCCCTAGATCACTAACCTGGTGTTCTGGAGTGTTAGTGCGCTGACGTTTATGTGACCACCTCCCTGTTTCTGAAAGATTCCTAATCATTGATGTTAAACTGACTGGCGTGGTTTTGCTGGCCTAATCCTAACAACCTGGTTTTGGACGAAGCTGTCAGTTTTACAATTTCCAAGCCTTCCGGCAAAGGACACAGACAGCAGACCCTCAGCTTCCTGATTGGTCATTGGCTCTTACAGACAGAACCTCCAACATCAGGGTCCCTGATCCCAAGAAAGACCAAATCCTGCTCTGTACAAGAGCCTGGGAGGTACTGAGTGGCAGGTCTTCCCTAATAAAGGGTCCTGCTGGGCTCCTGTCAGCTCTCTGACCAGTAGGTGAGACTCCCCATCACCGTCTTTCAATTTAGCCCACGTTTATTTGCTTCCTTGTAGGTACATTTACTGAAACTGAAAAATACAATAAGTCATTTGTTGCCTTATGGCCACCTCTAGGCCATTAGGTGAGCGACAGCTACTGTTATTATAATGCGAAGACCGTTTAGAATGGTGCCCGTGAAGTGGAGAGAATCACAGAGTCATAGAGATTTACAGCACAGGGAAAGGTCCTTCAGTCTATCAAGTCCAAATTCTGGTCAAAAACAAGTACCTAACCCCTCTAGTCCCATCTTCCAACACCTGGCCCAGAGACTTGTAATGTCTTGTGATTGCAGGTGTACTTATCAATGGTTCTTCAATGTTAGGATGGTTTCTGCTTCTACCGTCCATACAGAGACTGAATTCCAGATTTCCACCACCCTTTGGATGAAAAAAGATTTTTCCTCACATCCCCTCTAAACCTCCTGTCCTTTACCTTAAATCTATGTCGCTGAGTCAATGATCAAGGAAAAATGTTTCTTCCGGTCTACTCTCTCAAAGCCCCTCATAATTGTATACATCTCACATCATGTTCCCCATCAGACTCCTTTGCTCCAAGGGAAACAACCCCAGTCTGTCCAATTTCTCTTCGTCACCAGCCCAGGGCAACATCCTGGTAAATCTCCGCTGTACCCTGTCCAGTGCTATCGCATTCCTCCTACAAGGTTGATTCCAGAATTGCTGGAATAATCTAGCTGTGGCCCAACCAATGTTTCATACAGTTCAAGCATAACCACCCTGCTCTTAAACTCTACACCTTGGCTATCAAAGTGAACTATCCCACAGACAGACTGGAGGGACTGCAACTGGTCTTCTCAGAATGGAGAGGAAAGTTCAGAGGAGATTTAATAGAGGCGCTTTGGAATAAACAGGGAGAAACTGTTTCAGGTACCCGGTCGGTCAGTAACAGGAGGATATAGATATGAAGCAAAAGAAAACCAGGGTGTAAGTGACAAGACTATGAGCAATTCAGGTCTTGCACAAGTTTGAATTTGTAGAGTCCATGGTATTACAAATGCAATAGCAGAGGGGCAAGAATGGGTTAATTCATACCCTGTAGTCAATTGCACTCCGTTATGACTGAATGATGTTTTCGTGCAATTTACCTTCTTTCATTCTATAACTCTTAAAATCCCGACCCAACAAATATGTATCCCTTTCCATTCTGAAGCCTTCAATATGCCCCCAGCCCTTTTTCGGGGAGAAAGTTCCATTTTTCCACTCCGTCTTTGTAAGAACAGGTGGTCCTTGGCCACCCTTGAGTGAACTGTCTCTAATTTCAATCTAGCTCAATCCATCACACACCGCCCTCCCCCCCCTCCCCCAACCAGGCTTCACACGTACCACACCAGAGGAAATACTCCCTCTCTATCTACCCAATCGAAACCTTCAATAATGTCACACACAATATTTGATCTTCACAGCACAAACCGCCCCTCCTGACTCCCCAAAGCCTGCCCAACATCTACAAGGCACAAGTCAGGAGTGTGATGGAATACTCCCCACTTGCCTGGATGAGTGCAGCCCCAACAACACTCAAGAAGCTTGACACCATCCAGGACAATGCAGCCCGCTTGATTAGCACCACATCCACAAGCAACCAAAGATGTGTAGGTTAAGTGGATTGGCCATGCTAAATTGCCCTGTAGTGTACAGGGATGTGGACGCTAGGTGGATTAGCCATAGTGAACGTGGGGTTATGGGATTGGAGTGGGACTGGATGAGATTCTCTTTGGATGGTCAGTGCAGACTTAATGGGCCAAATGACCTCTACCTGCACTGTAGGGATTCTATCATTCTAAATCTACACCCTCCACAATTGACCCTCAGTAGCAGCAATGTGTGCCATCTACAAGACAAACTGTAAAACTTCACCAAATATCCTGAGACAGCACCTTCCAAACCCAGAACCATTTCCATCTAGAAGGGAAAGGGCAGCAGATACATGGGAACACCACCAATTGTAAACTCACCCCACCGCCAAGCCACTCACCATCCTGACTTAGAAATACATTGCCATTCCTTCAGTGTTGCTGGGTAAGATTACTGGAATTCCCTCCCTAAGGGCATAGTGGGTCAACCCACATCACATTGACAGCAGCGGTTTAAGAAGGCAGCTCACAACCAACTTCTCAAGGAGCAACTAGAGTTGGAGAATGACGCTGGCTCAACCAATGATACCCACATCCCATGAATGAATAATAAATAAAGCCTAACCTATCCAATCCACTTACTTACTCCTTTTAGTACTGGTCAGGACTAATATATCTTTCATGCTGTGTGATGCCCAGAGCTAACTAAACACATTTACTATACAGGAGGTCAAACCAGAACATTTATTAGCTGCAGGGATGTAATAATCCCTTTCGCTTGTTTTACTGTCTTAGTATCCTAGCTATCCTTTTCAAGGGTATTCAGGGATAGGCAACAAATGATGGTCTAGCCAAGAACAGCCATATCTTGTGAAAGAGTTTTGAAACAGCACTCTGCCTTCAAATGGACTCTTAGCTGACCAATGCTCCTCTCCTCAGTCACATATTCTCTCTTCTTCTCCATGAGCCCTGGTCTCCTGTGTCTAATTGACATGGAAATCAAATGTAAACAATCTCCATGTTGAGCTCTGTCTGCTACACACTCAGAGCTGCTGGTCAGTTACATAGAACTGCAGAGAATTAACAGCACTGAAGGTAGCCATTCAGCCACCTGGTCCATGGTGATGACCCCACCTAGATTTGGGTTTGTGCCCAAACCACGTTCAGTTTAGTGAGTGCATAGGAGTGTTGCACTGCCAGAGGTACTGCCTTTTTAGATGTTAAACAAAGACCCTACCAACTAGATCAGATAACTCCAATTGATGTCATGTTATGATTCAAAGGTTGGGAGATTTATGCTCTGTGGCATTCACCCAAAGAATAAAGTAAACTGACATCTTTGCTTTTTGTGTGGTTCCCCTGGTGCAGATTGTGTGCTGCAATTACCTTCATCAGAAGAGGGAATGTATTTCAAAAGTAGTTCATTGCTTGTGAAATGCTGTGAGAAATATATCTTCTCTAGCCAATGAAGAGGTCCTTGAGGTCTGGTCATTAGCTAATGTTGTTCCTCTGTTCAAGAGGAGAAATAGGCATAATCCAGAAAACTACAGACCATTGAGTATCGCTTCAGTGGTTGGGAAGCTAATGGAGAAGATTCTTAGGGATAGGACGTATCCACATTTCAGAAAGCGTGGCCTAATTAGGGTTAGTCAGCATGGCTTTGTGCATGGCATGTCATGTCTTACTAACTTGATTGAATTTTTCAAGGAGGTGACGAGGGTGATGAAAGACGGTAGAGCAGTGGATGTTGTGCATATGGATTTTAGTAAGGCTTTCGACAAGGTCCCTCACGGTAGGCTCATCCATAAGATTAGGATGCATGGATTCAGAATTGGCTTGCACACAGGACGCAGAGAGTAGTTGTGGAAGGGTGTTTTTCAGGCTGGAGGCTCGTGACTAATGATGTTCCACAGGAATCCATACTGGGATCACTGCCGTTTGTGGTATATATAAATGACTTAGATGAAAACGTGGATGGGTGGGTTAATAAGTTTGCAGACCGCACAAAGATCAGGGGCGTTGTGGATAGTGAAGGAGGCTGGCAAGGGATACAACAGGTTATAGATCAGTTGCAGATATGGTCGGAGAAATGGCAGATGGAATTTAATCTGGGTATGTGTGAGGTGCTGCACTTTGGGAGATCAAATGTTGATGAAAAGTATACAGTCAATGGCAGGACCCTGCGTAGCATTGATGTATAGAGGAATCTTGGAGACCTAGTCCATATCTTCCTAAGAGTGGCCATACAGGTCGATAGGATGGTAAAGAAGGCATCTGGCATGCTTGGCTTTATTAGTCGGGACATGAGAGTACAAGTGTCAGGACGTCATGTTATAACTTTTTTAGACTTTGGTTAGCCCACACTTAGATTATTGCATTCAGTTCTGGTCACCAGATTACAGGAAGGATGAGGAGACATTGGAGAGGGTGCAGAAGAGGTTACAGGGGTGCTGCCTGGATTAGAGGGTATGGGCTATAAGGAGAGGCTAGAAAAACTCAGGTTTTATTCCATGCAGTGGCAGAAGCTGAGGGGAAACCTGACAGGAGTGTATAAAATTATGAGATGCATAGATAGGGTTGACAGTGAGAATCTTTTTCCCAGAGTAGAAATGCCTAATAATAGAGGGCACATATTTAAGGTGAGAGGGGGAATGTTCAAAGGAGATGCGAGAGGCAGGCTTTTTACACAGAGGGTGGTAGGAGTGTGGAATGCACTGCCAGGGGTGGTGGTGGAGGCAGATATGATAGGGGTGTTTAAGAGGACCTTTAGATAAAGGCATGAATAAGCAAGGAACGGAGGGAAATCGACCAATGGCAGCAGAAGGAATTAGTTTAATTTGGCATCATGTTCGGCACAACGTCATGGGCCGAAGGGCCTGTTCCTTTGTTGTACAGTTCTATGTTCTGTGTTCTAACTCCTAATGATGGGAAAGATGTTATATAAACACACCTTCTTTCCCTTCCCTTATATCCCAAGACTGTGAATTACAATAATTCCTCATGTGAAGCACTTTGCTATTTACCTCAGACCTGTGGTGATCTGGTTTCCTTCTCACTTTCTGGTACTAATTGAGAAAATCTTTATTGCTATCTTTTCATGACTAATATCCTTCCGAAAATTGGGTGTTTAGAACTGTTTGCGACAGGTGCTAATGCTTTGCATTTCATGGTAAACTCCTTATTGTTGGAGTATGTCCAATTGTGAAAAACATCATCACCTTTTTGGGGTCGTGTCCTAACTAAAGGGTCCAAATATTGGATAGGTACATAGGTAAATAGGACCAGCGGCAGGCTATTCACCCAGTGAGCCTGCTCTGGTATTCAAACAGATCATGGTGATCACCTAACTCTCTGCCATATCTGTCATTTTCCCCTTATTCTTTATGTTGTTAATATTGCAAAATCTATTGTCCCTGTCTTGAATATGTTCAGTGATTAAGTACCCACATGCCACTGGGCAATGAATTTCAATGATTCACCATCCTCTGAGTGGATCACATTGATAGGGATTGGTCAGGAGATCTTCAAAACTGGCTATCATTCATGTTATTGGTGTTTGGGTTTTTTTCTCTTTATTCATTCACAGGATGAGGGTGCCGCTGACTAGGCAGCATTTAATGCCCATCCCTAATTGCCCAGATGGCAGTTATGAGTCAATCACATTGCTGTGGGTCTGGAGTCACACGTAGGCTAGGCCAGGTAAGGACTGCAGTTTCCTTCCCTAAAGGACATTAGTGAACCAGTTGGGATTTTTTTTCTGACAATTGGCAATGGATTTGTGGCCATCATTAGACTCTTAATTCCAAATATTTATAGAATTCAAACTCCACCATCTGCCATTCCACCATTCTGTCCCCAGAATTGGGTCTCTGGATTAGCAGTGCAGTGATAATACCACTAGGCCATTGCCTTGCCTCCATAGGGTTGGGTTTGAGTAAGTCATCCTCAAAACATACTGAGCCCAATTTGGATTTGTAGAAAACATTGAACTTCCAAGAACCAAGGATGGTCACCCAGCCGAACTGTTTAAGGCACCCATCACTTTTATGCATCACACTCTACGAATTCTGTAATGCGCCTCTATGCTTGTATTGAGTTTGGCTCCCCCATCTGAAAAATTCTCACACAAGCTGAGGCTTCCATGAAGGACTGTCTTTCTCAACCTCACCCCTGCCCTGAGGCATGGTGACCCTCAGGTTAAACTGTCACCAGCTGTCTCTCTCTCTAATGAGAGGGCAGCCCTATGGTCCTCTAGGACTATGGCAATAATAAATAAACCTTACCAGACAGTTTTGGAAAGTCAAAGTGTGCGGAATATTCAAGGCAGTCTTTATTTTGGATTTGATGGGCCTGAAATGATTTAGTCTTCTTCTGATCTTCAGTGCATTGTGATTTGGAACCATCTACCTGAGAGTCCTCCCTTTGGAGTTATGGTGGGAGGTCAGTTTCAAGGCAGTTGCTTCCAATTCAGTTTTAATGTCATAGGGTCAACGTCTGGGAGGTCCCTCCCTAACAGTGTGGTGGGTGTACCTAAACCACACAGACTGCAGCGGTTCAAGAAGGCAACTCACCACCATCTTCTCAAGGGCAGCTGAAGATGGGCAAGAAATGCTGGCCCAGGCATCAATGTCCACATCCCATGAATGAATTTTAAAAAATGAAAGCTAGTATATGGTAGAGTGGAATTCACTACCTAAACAAATAGAACTAGGAGCAGGAGTAGGCCATTTGGGCCTCAAGCCTGCACCAACATCCAATATGATCATGGCTAATGCCATATTCCTGCTTTCTTCCCATTCCCTTGGTGTCCTTAAAATTTAGAAAAGTGTGGTAAGGGCATGAATAATCGAGATATTTAGTAATTATTTAGATGAGCACTTGGAATGCCACAACATGCAAGGGTATTGGCCAAGTTCTGGGAAATGGGATTAGAATAGATGGATGGTTGATGACCAGCATGGATATAATGGGCTGAAGAGACTCTCTCTAGGCTTTAAAAGCACTATGACTCTGTTGCTTTTTGACAGTTTAATTCCACTTACGTACAAAGCTCTTCCAGGTCCGCTTTGGTAGATGCAGATGGTGTGTGGAGAACCATGAGATACAGTCTCAGAATAAATAGCAAACTGATTAGGACTGAGATGAGGAGGAACCTCTTTATTAAGAGGTGGGAGAATCTTTGGAATTCTCTACTGCCGAGGACTGGAGAAGCTCAATCATTGCGTATGTTCAAGACTGCTTCTGATAGATTCCTTGATATTAAATATATCACTGGATATGGGGATGGTGCAGGAAAATGGTGCTAAGGTAGAAGATCAGCCATGATTGCACTAAATAATGTGAATGGTGAAGCCAGCTGTATGGCTAAATGGCCTACCGCTGCTCCTATTTCCTGTGTTAATTGTGCTCCCAGTTAATTGCATGTGGTATGGATACTAACTGAAGTGTGCAATACCCACCAATCTTGTGGTGGGAAAATGATTGTGTGCGAAGGCCCAATTATGCATGTGCAAGAACAACAAGTTGCATTTATGTAGCACCATTGAAGCAATGAACTATTCCAAGGTGCTTCGCAGGAGCAACGTTGAATTGAATTTGACGCTGAGTGCTGAGGTGGGTATCGGAAAAGCTGGTTGAAAGCTTGGCCAAGTTTTACCGGAACATAGAGGTCAGTGGAAGAAGACAGAGAACGGAATTGGGGAAAGGTAAAGATCTCAGAGGGTGGGAGGATGTTACAGAGATAAGATCCTACAATAGCAGCTACTGTGTTCTGGGATCAATGCTATCTCTACAATCTGACTCACGCTGCCATGAGGCACTTAATCTGTTTCCATTACACACTCGTGTTACTGTCAGGGTCAAACTACGGTTGTAGAAATTCAGGCTCAGAGTTACTTATCTCTCCACCCCCAGAACTTTTTTTCTTTTAAATTTATGAGTCTTGGGATATCGGCATTGCTGGCTGGCCAGCATTTAATACCCATCCCTGGTTGCCCTTGAGAAGGTGTGGGTGAGCTACCTTTTGAACTGCTGCAGTCCATTTACTGTACATAGACCCAAAATGCAGTAAAGGAGTGTGTTCTTTGATTTTGACTGAGTGACAGTAAAGGAACAGCGGTATAGCTCTAAGTCAGGATTGTGCCATTAGCTTCTCATTCCTGCTGTTACTGGTTCTTGCTGCCAGTCCTCACTATCAGCACATGGCTGAGTCCATCCAGTGGGTGCCAGTATATCCCTGGCTGCCATTGGTAGCACTGCCCATCAAAATCCACCAGTTGCGTTAACCCCCTTTCTCAAATCGTGATCCTCTTCAGGAAGGACCCTCTGAAGAGTTTGACACATTTATCCTTTGACATTAGCAGGGTTCTATGCAATTTTATATTAGGTTTTTTAAAATATTTATTTTGAGTTTGGATTTTGCACCAGTGGCATGTGAATTTGGTCTGTGTCTATTAGGTGTTAATGATTTCTGTCGCCTGTGTGTGTGTGTGTGTGTGTGTGTGTGTGTGTGTGTGTGTGAGAGAGAGAGAGAGAGACAGAGACAGAGACAGAGACAGAGAGATAGAGAGAAAGATAGAGAGAGAGACATTCTGGACAGTCATGGCATTTTGTTTGCATTGGAAGAGTTCTCGATGTGAATAGAACAAACAGTGATGTGCATTAAGCCTAAATTAGAAGATTCTGGGATAATTCCTGACTTTCGGGAGAGACCCATAGCTTTAAGAAGGCCTTTTGCCTCATGTTTTCAGGCACTTTGACTGAAGCTTGAAGTGTAAGACAGTTGCTGCTAAAGAAAGGAGGTAGGTTAGAACTGTTAAGAAATAATTTACTATAGTGTAAAGAGTTTAGTTTAAACATTTCAGACCAGAAGTGTTTGGTTAAAATCCCGAGAGGTTATTTGAATCTGCGAAAGTCTAAGCTCTGTTGTGTGTAAATTCGAGGAACAGGCTATCAGATTCTTCAGACAGGTTTTGAGTCCCAAATTAAACTGAGACCTATAGATGTGATAGAGGAGGAAATTCTCTCTGCTGTGAGTATGGTAAAGGAGTGCTGTTGGGATTAATGGGATTTTATTTTATGATATGTTACAACATTTTTAAACTTCCACAATATGTAATTCATTTGCTTTATTCTTTATTTTCCTTTGTTCTTTCGTATGATAAACTTCTGTTTTAGTGTCGAAACCAAATCTGCAACATTACATTGTTGTGGTTTCAGTGAAGTATCACCTTGTTAAAAACAAACAAAAAAAGTCAATTCATTTAGATTGCAGGTCGGAGGCTGATCCGGCCTGTAATAGCATCAGCGCGATCATCATCAGTGGGGCTCTTGCTAGGACTTCAATTCAATGGATTTAAGAGCGATCAATGTCTCTTGTCAAAGTAAGGAATATTTTTATTTTAATTCACTCGATGTGGCTATCACTGGCTAGGCCAGCGTTTATTGCCCATCCCTAATTGTGCAGAGGGCAGTTAAGAGTCAACCACATTGCTATGGGTCTGGAGTCACATGTAGGCCAGACCAGGTAGGGATGGAAAATTTCCTTCCTTAAAGGGCATTTATAAACCAGATGGGGTTTTCCCCTTTCAATCAGCAACATGGTCATCATTAGACTCTTAATTTCAGATTCATGTGTTGGCTCAGTGTCATTTTAAGATTTACTTTGCTAACAACTTGGAAACCATTGATTACAGAGACCACAATCTTTTGATTGTTTTGAAAAACACTGTGTTTTTTTTTCAGTGGAGCTTAATTCTTTAGACATATATTTTGAAAATATGAGTGGAAGAGAAAGTAGCAGAGCAGGCACTTTATCAAGTGTACATATAAAGGACACCACTTGATATGATGCCCATGAACTCAGTCTCAAACCTTCAGTGGACCCGCTGCACCACAACTCCTTCTACAAACAGTGAGATGGGATGTTTTCTAGTACCTTCACAGAACACATATGGTCTGAGCTTAATATCTCAGCCAAGACATGGAGTATCTCCATTTAACCACCTAGAACCTGACCTTAGATCTATGGGGTAGATCAGAAACATTCCAGATGTGGGTCACACCTGGATACAAACAGGTGTGTTCAGGAATAAAATTCTAACAGCTCTGAACACTATATGGAGTGTTTTATCATTTTGTCTGTAATCATTTACTCTCAAACAGTTAAATTCACATACATCGGACTTAACCTGTTTGGTGTCTGACCCTAGCCGCAGTCTGTTTTGTAACTGGGCAGTCACAGTTATAACAATAGACTTGCACGTACACAGGGAACTGCAACGAGAGGAAGTGTGAGTGTGAAGATACATTGGTTCACAAGTCTGATTCACAAAATTAGCAACTCACTTTGGTCAAAATATCAACTATCTTTGTCCAGCGAGCGAGCTGTTGAAAAGGATTCACACATCTGCCAGGGCTTGTGATTGCAATCCTTGATTCATCAAAGTGTCTTCGCACATCATGCAAATAAAAACTGCCACATGACCTCTTACAAAATGAATCTCTCCGAAAGGGGTCAGCTACAGACTGTCAGGGAGTTATCACATCAATAAGATGTCAGACAATGGGCAGACAATGGGCTCCTTGTTGAGTTTACACCACAGAAAGAATCCATTCAGCCCAATACACTGGTGTCAGCGTTTATCCCACAATTAGTTGACTCTATCTTGTTTACAAGTACACTTCCCATCTCCCTTCAACTTGTCAGCCCTCGTCCAGCTAACTATTCTCATGTTGCTAATTTTTAACCCTACTGAGAATGGAAACGATAGAGAATGGAAACATACCCTTTGGCCCAACTTGTCCATGCTGACCAGGTTTCCTGAAGTGAACTTGTCCCATTTGCCTGTGTTTGGCACATATCCCTCTAAGCACTTGCTATTCACATACCTGTTCAAATATCTTTCAAATATTGGAATTGTACATACCTGCACAGGGTGGCTCAGTGGTTAGCACTGCTGCCTCACAGCGCCAGGGACCAGGGTTTGATTCCAGCCGTAGGTGACTGTCTATGTGGAGTTTGCACATTCGCCCTGTATCTGCGTGGGTTCCCTCTGGGTGCTCCAGTTTCCCTCCGTTGTTCAGGGATGTGTAGGCTAGATGGATTAGCCATGGGCAATGTGGGTTTATAGGGATAGGGTAGGAGGTGGCCTGGGTAGGGTGCTCTTTGGAACATTGCTATGGACTTGACTATGGGTTAATGGCCTGCTTCCACACTACAGTCACTGTATGATTCTGCCACTTCTGAAAAGGTTAGGACCCTAGTCAATCTTTCCCCTCTCACCTTAAACCTATGCCCTTGGTTAGTGGCCACATGTGGGCCTAAACCCACTGCTTTCCAATTACCTGCCTTCCTAGTTGGTTACAAAGGCAAACGGTTTTCTAACTGAGAAAGCAATTTTGGGGTAACAATAGTCAAGGGGATCGTCCCTGAAATCCAATATCTGCACCTTGCCTGTAAGCCTTATGACCCAGCTCTCTGTGACCCACACCCTGTCAGGACAAATAAAAAAAATACTTCTCACTGCTGGATTCCCAGAGGAGGAGGTTAATGCAAACTTTCTGGCCAATGCAAACATTTTTGGTTTAATGCAAACTATAATGCGTACTTTCTGGCCCCAAAAGACACTCCAAAACACTTTTCACCCATTGAGCTGCTTTGTAGTCTCTGTTCTCATATAGGAACCTGGCAGCTAATTTGTGGACAGCAAGATCCCGATAATGATCATTAAGATAATGTTGATTGAGAGATAAATATTAGATGGGGTAATGGGAGGAACATCCCAATTAATGAATTCGCCCCTCTTCATAACAGAGTGTGGGAAAAGCTTCTTAAAATATATGTTTTAAGGGATAGCTGCATGTTTTATAAAGCAAATAACCCGATATTCATAGCGAGCATCTTGTAAAGAATGTTTAAAAAAAAGTATGTGAATATTAGGCTGCTGAGGAATGAAAAGAAAAAGAACTGCGGATGCTGTAAATCAGGAACAAGAACAGAAGTTGCTGAAAAAGCTCAGCAGGTCTGGCAGCATCTGTGAAGAAAAAATCAGAGTTAATGTTTCGAGTCAGAGCTGAGGAAGGGTCAGCATACCCAAAATGTTGACACTGATTTTCTCTTCACAGATGCTGCCAGACCTGCTGAGCTTTTCCAGCAACTTCTACTGATGAATAGAGTTGAGATCTATGTCCAGATGCAGCTGGGTGGCCAAATGTTGTTGATTGGTCTATGGACCAGTGACCAATTATCAACGACTAAAGCCTTTTTGGCTGTCAACAACGATGTGATTGGTTTTCTAATAAATGAATAGCTTCAGGCTTGTAACAAAATACGGTATTGTATTGATCTCCACCTGCTCAGCAGCAGTCTCCCTGTTCTCTGCAGTCAAAACCCATTTTAAACCTGAAGAAAACCAGTTTATCTTTCCTTCAGCAAAGGCGATGGGAGGCAAGGGCCTAGTAGCATTATCATTGGATTGTTTTTCCAGAGATCCAAATAATGTTCTAGGGACATGGGTTCAAGTCCTGCCTTGGTAGATGTTGGAATTTGACCTTCATCATAATCTGGAAATGAGAGTCTAATGATGACCATGAATCCATTGCCTATCGTCAGGAAAACACCCATCCAGTTCACTGACGTCTTTTAGAGAAGGAAACTGCCATCCTTATCTGGTCTGGCCTACATGTGACTCCAGACTCACAGCAATGTGGTTAACTCTGAACTGTCCACTAGGCGATAAATGCTGGTCTCGTCAACAACGCTCACATGTTGTGAATGAATAAAAATAATTCAGCACCTGCTGCAAGCCGAAACATTTAATTGATAAATCAGAGGCCTCTTAGAAGTAAGCTAGCCACCTTGTGGCTTTTGCAAACGATTGGAAACTTAAGAGAAAGATCCAAAGAAAGAAGGGTCACTGGACCCGAAATGTTAACTCTGCTTTCTCTCGTCACGGATGCTGCCAGACCTGCTGAGTTTCTTGAGCAATTTCTTGTTCTGTTTCTGTAGAAAGTTCACTGAAAGGCAGCGTTCTGGCCACCATAAGAATCATAATCTCTGCAACAAAATAGGAATGAAGGGTTTAGGCCCGAAATGTCAAGTTTTCCTGCTCCTATGATGCTGCTTGATCTGCTGTGTTCATCCAGCCCCATGCTTGTTATCTCGGATTCTCCAGCATCTGCAGTACCTTTTATCTCTAATAGGAACTACTGAACTGCTTTCCAGCTTTCATTCACTTATAACTTATGTTTTGCTGTTTGTGTGTGTAAAGGGAAGTTTATTTGAGGATTAGAGTTTTAGTTAGTAGTGTTATCTGCTGGTAGTTTATAATTATTTATTTGTAGCTAGACTCTGATTACTTGTAATAAATTAGGACTCTTGTTCAGTCTGGAAACATCACCTATGTGTTCTAAAGGAAAGGCGAGGGCCTAATGGTATTATTGCTGGACTGTTAACCCAGAGATTCAGATGATGGTCTAGGGACCCAGGTTTGAATCCCATCATTCCAGATGGTGGAATTTGAATTCAATAAATATCTGGAATTAAGAGTCTAATGATGACTATGAATCCCATCTGGTTCAGTTACGTCCTTTAGAAAACCACCATCATTACCCAGTCTGGTCTGCATGTGGCTCCAGACCCACAGCAACGTGGTTGACTCTTAACTGCCCTCTGGGCAATTAGGAATGGGCAATAGATGCTGCCTGGCCAGCAATGCCCTCATCCTGTGAATGAATAAAGGAAAAAAGAAGCCTGTGTCTGAAAATCAGGTAAATTGGGGAATTTTGTGCACTTAATTTAAAACCTTAAATTTTTGTGATGTCTCCAGAAATAGCAATGTTTGATTTCCTGTGAGCTACCTCAATGAGGGCCAACAGTTACTGGATAGTAGGCAGTATACGACACTGCTCTTGATTCCCATGTCTGACTTAAAACTACACCATAGTTGTTGCGATAACGCGGTGTAGAGCTGGATGAACACAGCAGGCCAAGCAGCATCAGAGGAGCAGGAAAGCTCACATTTCGGGCCTAGACCCTTCTTCAGAAAAAAACTGAAATGTCAGCTTTCCTGGTCCTCTGATGCTGCCTGGCCTGCTGCGTTCATCCAGCTCTACACCTTGTTATCTCAGATTCTCCAGCACCGGCAGTTCCTACTATCTCTGAAGCAAAGTTGTTGCACTTTGGCTATATCGAGTCAAGAGAAAGGGAGCAAGAAAATTACTTCTACAGCTTTGTCAACCTGCTTAAATGCTAAGTGATCTTAAATTCCTGAGTGCCTCTGCCTTTCCACAGCAATGAACCCACTTCCATTCACAGAGCCATTACTGTTTTGAGTGTTGCTTGTTACACCATACTTGCATCTTGTCAATTTTGAACCCACCCACAATTTTTCAGAATTATCAACCTCTTCCTTTGGTTTTCTGAAGAAATAACATGACTTCCTACTTTGATCATATCAGCAAATTTCTTCCATTATGTGCTGTTTAAATTGTTGATCTACCTAATTGACTCTGCATTGGCCACAGGACTAAACTCTGGGGAGCACCAGTGTAATATTTAATTCCTACACTCTGTTCTTTCTCCCTTCCAACCAATTTCTAATCCTGTTTTCTATCCTTCCCCAATTCCATGATCATTTCTATGAATCTCAATTCCTAAGAGATTTCCTGAAGTCCGTACACATTATGTTTTCCTTAACCAACATATCTGGTACCTCCTCAAGAGTTCTTTGTGGATTGTGAGGCTATTGAAAGAAATCCTTGTCAGCAATGCCTGTTTTTTCCCTCTTCATGCAGCTAAATGTTTAAAGACTTTAACACTGTGTCTTTTCCACCTCCTTAACAGCAGATATTTCCTCTGATAACTCATCTCACCAGTTGTCACAATTCCTATCTCACCTTACCCTCCGCCCTCTGGAAAGACCTCAGTGGATCTCTCTCCCACTGCAACCCTCTGGTAATCTCTTCAGCCTTGAAACTGCTCGGCCACATACTGAAGCAAACCAGGTACTACAGCCATATTGCCTTTCTCAGTACCTGCCTATGGAACCGGATCATCCCCAATGGACTCCAATCTACATTCAGGCCATTCCCAATTTGGCTCCACTACCCATCTTCTATCATCGCCTCCCCATCTCTTTACTTATTTCAGAGCCCCCTTCCCCTCCCCCATTTCTGAAGGAGGGCCCAGACCTGAAACATCAGCTTTCCTGCTCCTCTTATGTTGCCTGGCCTGCTGTGTTCCTCCAGCTCCACACTTTGTTACCCTATCCCGTGGGATAGCTTCCTCCAGACTTAGCTATTTCAAAGCACTCCTCAACAGGTTCCTGCCTTTCACATTCAAGTTGAAACCGTCATAAACTTTATTCCAGTAACTCAACCTTATCTGCAATGGCTCATAGTCCAGCAATACTTTAGTTCGAAACTATCACCCTTGTGTCTAAGTTCCCTAACGGTCTTGTGATGATGCCCCCAAATCAATCTCTGTAAGTTCCTCCAGGCGCCTCTTAACCCTTCAAGATCTTTGTGTTCCTCCAGTGCTGGCCCCTATCACGTCCATGATCGCTGCACCCATTGGCAGCATGGAGTCAGCTCTCTGGGTCCTCAGTTCATTAGAATCAAAGAATCATTCAGTACAGCAGAGATCCTTCAGCTCATTGAGTCAATGCTGCAAAAAATACATACCACCTACACTATTCCCACTTCTTGAACCAGGCCCATAGACTTGAATGTTATGACATTTTAAGTGCACTTCTAAGCACTTTTTATAACATGTGAGGTTTCCTGCTTCAACCACCCTCCCAGGCAGTGCATTCTAGATTCCTGCCATCCTCTGAGTGAAATCCTTAAATCAGATCTAAACCTCCTGCTTTTCATTTTAAAATGATGCCACCCTTGTGTTAGAACTGATAATTAAAGAGATCATAGCTATACACCTTCAAAAACTCAACGTCTCAGGAGTTGTCAACATGGCTTCACCCAAGGGAAAGTATGCTTAACCAATTTTTTTGGCGTTCTTTGAAGGAATACCATGCATTGTGGATAAAGACAGGTCTGTAAAGGTACTGCTTTTGAATTTCTAGAAGTCAATCAAAGATTGCAGTGAAAAGCAAAAGCTTATGGTGTAGCGGATAGCATACAAGCATGCATAGAAGACTGGTTGGCTAGCAGATAACAGAGAATGTGAACAAATGCTTCATCTGACTGGCAAGTTGTGTTAAGTGGGATCCCGCAGGGGTCTGTGCTGGGGCCTCAGTTTTTTACAATTTCTATCAACAGGTTACATTAGGGGAGCTGAGGCATGGGAGCTAAGGTGTCGCAGGTGACACCAAAATAGCTAGAAAGTATGTTGTGAAGAAGACTAAAGGAACTGGTAGACAGATATCGATAGGTTGACCAAGTGGACAAAATCTGGAAGATGGAATATACTGTGGGAAAATGTCTAGTTGGTAGGAAGAATGAGAAAGCAGGGTATTACTTAAGTGGAGAATGACTCTGGAATTCCGAATTGCAAACGGAGCATGGTGTTCTATTGCATGAGTCACAAATAGTTAGTTTGTAGCTACTTGTGTAACCAGAAAGGCTGATGTGATGCTATCTTTTATTATGAGAGGAATTGAACTTAGAGTTATAAAGTCATAGAGCTGAACAGCATGGAAACAGACTGTTTGGTCCAACTCGTCCACGCTGAACAGATGTTCTAAATAAATCTAGTCCTATTTGCTGACATTTAGCCCATATTCCTCTAAACCCTTCCTATTCATATACCCATCCAGATGCCTTTTAAATCTTGTGATTGTACTCACCTCTACCACTTGCTCTGACAGCTCATTCCATACACGCACCACCCACTGCGTAAAAATCTTGCCCCATGGGTCCCTTTTAAACATTTCTCCCTCACATTAAACCTATGCCCTCTAGTTTTGGACTCCCCAACCCAGGAAAAAGTCCTTGTCTATCTACCGTATCTATGCCCCTCATGATTTTATAAACCTCTGTAAGGTCATCCCTCAGCCTCCAATGCTCCAGGGAAAATAGCCCCAGTGTATTCAGCCTCTCCCTGTAGCTCAAACTCTCCAACTCCGGCATCATTCTTGTAGATCGTTTCTGAACCCTTTCAAGTTTCACGACATCCTTCCTATAGCAGGAAGACCAGAATTGCACACAGTTTTCCAGAAGTGGCCTAACCAATATCCTGTACAGACGTAACATGGCCTCCCAACTCCTATACTCAATGCACTGACCAATAAAGGCAAGCGTACCCAAATGTCTTCTTCACCATCCTATCTACCTGTGACTGCACTCTCAAGGAGTTATGAAGCTGTACTCTAAAGTCTCTTTGTTCAGCAACAGTCCGCAGGACCTTACCATTAAGTGTATAAGTCCTGCCCCGATTTGCCTTTCCAAAATGCAGCACCTCATATTTAAGAATGTTATGGTTCATTTGTATTGTACATTGGTGAGACCACATTGCAAAGAGTCTGTATATTTCTGATCTCCTTATTTAAGGAAGGATGTAAGTATGGTAAGAGGCAGTCCAGAGAAGATTTACTCAACTGTTATCTGGAACGAGTGGGTTGTCTTATGAGGAAATGTTGGACAGATTGGGCTTGTTTCCACTGGAGTTTAGAAGAGTGAAGGGTGAGTTTGTTGAAATGTATGAGATCCTGAATGGGATTAAGGGAATGGATATGGGAATAATGTTTCCCCTTTGGGATCACTCCAGAACTAGGAGCCACTGTTTTGGCCTTACAGGGCAGAGATGAAGAGATTGTTTTTCTCTCAGAACGTTGTGCAACTTTGGAACTCTGCCTCAGACACGGATTGAGGTAGGGTAGTCCAATATTTTCAAGGTGGAGATGGATAGGCTCTTGTTAGGAAGTGGAATTAAGGATTATCGATGGTAGGTGGGAATGTGGAGTTTGAAACACAAACAGATCAATCTCGATCTTATTGAATGGCAGAAGTGGCTTGAGGAGCTGAATGGCCGACATCTGTTCTATTTCGTATGTTTGCATGTTGCCATCTTTTCCTTAAGCTGTGCCAATTTCCCCAAAGATTTGGTTATCATTCCAAAAATTTTCTTGGTGCCAATTCTGGCATGATTAGTTTCCTGTTAAGCGCCTAGAGACATTTTACACATTAAATGAGCAATATGAATGCATGTTGCCGTTGTCATTGTAACCATTAAACTGGCTGACCTGTAATTACCCTGATGAATTACTCCAATGGTGGCCAGTTAGCTCAGATGGTTGGCGTGTGGTGCTAATACTGCCACGTTTATGGGTTCAGTTCCTGCACTGGTTAAAGTTTCTGGGGCTTCCATGCCAAGCTTTAATTCACTTCATCATGGGCTATCCAACCTGGTTTAAAAGGGTAGAAGCCCATAGCTGGTGTGGCATTGTGACCATGACTGAACTTACCTGCCTGCCTCCCATTTGGAAATTGTTGTGATGCTAGCCAAAGCTCTGTTGATGGGCATACTCTGGGATCAGTACATTAATTTCTGAAGTGGTTGTGAGAGAAAGATAATGAAACTTTGACTGTTCACTTCATAGAAAGTTGAGAGTCTTATCTCTATAATGAAAGGCGCGTAAGGTTGTTTAATTTTGTTTTGTTGGATGCTGGTGTCAACAGGAGCTCTTACCTTGAAACCTGAACATTACAGATATGAATATCACTCCCCAAGATTTGGATGTACAATCCAGACCAATAATCCCAGTGCAGCGCTATAGGTTCTGTCAAGAGTCTATATTTTAGATAAGACAATAAATAAAAAGCCCTTCTGTCATCTCAGTCAGAAATGTAACAATTCTCCTGGCACAATTTCAAGGAAGGACAGATGTCTTTGTCAATATTTATCCAGGTTGTCACAAGAGGCAGAGTATCCCAATCCAGGTCATCCATTGATATTTGTTGGATCTTGCTGAGCTATGTGTAAATTGCTTGCTGTATAGCCCATATTAAAATGGGAACAACACTTCAAAAAATACATAATCATCTTAAGGTGCTTTGGAACTTCCTTGACATTCAAAAGCTGCAATACCATTATGATTTTTTCTTATCGATTGTTGGAAGGTGTTCCAACAGTACGACAGAGCTGTTACAGCCCAGAATCAGGCCATACGGCCCATTATGTCTGCACTGGCTCTCTGTGTGAATGGTTCACTTCATGCCACTTGCCTGTATCCCTGAACATTCTTCATTTTCAGATAACAGGCTAACAGCATTTCAAAATCTCAACCATACTCTCAGACGTTTGCAATCCAGTTCTCAACCACTCATTGCGTGAAGTGGTTTTTCATTTCATTTTTGGTCCTTTTGCCAAATAGCATAAACCTGTGCCCCCTGATACTCACTCTTTCCACTGACTAAGGAGAGTTGTCCATACCTACTCCGTCCAGGCTCCTCATGATTTTGAACATGCGCAAGTTTCTCAAGATCTTCCTCAGGACCAGCACTCTTTTCATTGCGTCAATGACCAAGAACTTGTAGTTCATCCTGCTTAATTTTCTTATTCTCTTTCAGCTGTCCATTCATCGTTGTGAGCTGAGCAGAGATGTGGCTAAAAGACTTCATCATCTCAGAGATGGTATTCTCAATTTTGGATTGATCCTGAGATAATAATTCAGCCTTTTCCTCTTGAGCTTCCAATTTTATCTGGAGGAGAGTATTGAGACGTTAGTTTGGTGAATTTGGAAGATGATGAAGTAGACTGTTCTCAATTTGTATTCAGTACTGCTTGAATAATTGGTTACAGTTTCTGTGGTGTCTCTGATATTGGACTGATTTCATGGGTTGTGACTGGTGCAAAGTTGTATACCTGCAACTTGGAGTATCTATAATGTAGAATATCAATGAAGTCCAGGCAGACTGATCCTACTCATAATTGAACCCATTGATCATGCACATACAACAAGTGGCCCAGTATATGCCAAATATTTGATATGGGCTGTGTTTCGCTATGGCTTTCCCTATCTATGATGTATGCTTTATGGAATTCATGGTGGTAGTATGATAGGACCTGTGTCACCAGTTTTCTGAGGACAGTTGTTTTGAAGATTTTCAAAAACTTTAAATAGTCTGATGATGTTGATCATTTCCACAAGGTTGATGGTATGAAATGTTTGTTGATTACTTTTTGTCTCATTGTGTATATCATTAGATTCTGGTCTGTCAGTACTTGTCAGGTATACATCATCGGTGGAACGGCAAATGGTCTCTGTTATAACTTGAAGACACACCTCATGCACAATCTGTTTGGTCTGGCGTTCTTGCCCTTGTTGCTACAACAGCCTTTGCTCTAGTGAACCTTCTCTGTCAATGGCCTTTCCTGCCACATATCTTGCAAAACCATATCCTTGGTGCATGCAGAAGGGCACGCCATCAACATATCTTTGTGCCCTTGGATGTTCTATTGATTGTGTTACAGGTTTTTATTTAGGATCTGTTCATTTTTGTTGACCTGCAAGGATCATTTCATGTTTATATCCATCCTTCAGTAGGCCATCGATACGATAAGTTGCTGCTTTGTCTAGTGAATCTTTCTGAAAGTTATGCATGGGGTTAGATGTGATCACCAACTCTGCTGTTCTATTCCAGAGTTGAAATATCTGCAAACTCCCCATCTGAAAAATCACATACTGTTACTCTGTCAGTTGCTGCTTCTTTTCAATAGCTTCTCAATACTCAATTTCAGACTCACTTCTGGCATCACGTTCTGTGTGCACAAGACACCTTTCTAGTCAGAGTAGTCTTCTACCAAATATCACCACCAAGATGGATGCCTGTAGTGTGCACGCCTCATGGTAGAGATCGCATGACTATGCAGACAAGGAAGGATGTGTGTACTCATTTGATTATAAATCCAAATGCGGTGTGTATCTGTATTTATAGAGGTCTGTGGAGTGTGTCTGTATTTACAGGAATCTATGGAGTGTGTCTGTATTTACAGGGATCAATGGAATGTGTTTGTACTTATAGGAGTCCATTGAGTGTGTCCGTATTTACGAGGATAAGTAGAGTGTGTTTGTGTTTACAGGTGATATACCTTTCTGTGCAGAGTCTCTGGGAGTATGTCTGCATTTACAGGGGTCTTTGGGATTGTGCCTATATTTATAGGAGTCTGTGGGAGTGTGTTCCGGTATTTACAGGGATCTTTGAGATTATGCCCATATGTAAAGGGTCTCTCGAAGTGAGGCTGTATATGAAAGGCTCACTGGGGTGTGTGTTCGTATTTACAGGAGTCTGTGAATGCCAGCCTGTAATTACAGGGATCTTTGGGATTGGTGCCTGTATGTCAGGGATCCCTGAGTGTGTGTTTTGTATATCAGGACATGCCAGTGTTGGATAGGGGTGGGCAAAGTCAGAACTCATGTGACACCGGGTTATAGACCAACAGGTTTATTTGAAATCACGAGCTTCCAGAGCGCAGCCCCTTCGTCAGATGAAGTGAGAAGGAAGCACACAGGCACCGAATTTATCGGCTGAGAGATCATACAAGTGGTGTGAGTGGAGTATCAGATAGTAAGTCTGTGCAGGTGACCAGGAGTGTTAGACAGTGTGTAAAGTGTCAACAGCTGAATAACCAACCAAGGGATGATCTATAATCCGATTAAATGAGGCAGAGAGATAATTACAACAAATTAAAACTAACGTGGTACTGGAGACAAAGCAAACGGCTGGAATAACATGGTGGGTATAAGAGTTAGATGCCAAGGGTTTAACCAAAGTAACAAGTAATCCAAAACTGTACAAACTAATTATGGTAGAGAGATTGCAACAATTTATCCAGGTGATGCTGTCAAAACAGGACAGTAAGGAAGATTTTACAGGTACAGAACAGTGCGGTAGGGTCACATGCAGCGCGACATAAACTCAAGATCATAGTTGGGGCCGTCTTCATGGCTATGGAACTTAATTAGTTTGTACATTTGGATTACTTGTTACTTTGGTTAGACCCTTGGCATGCAACTGTTAAACCTAGCATGTTATCCCAGTCATTTGGTTTGTCTCTAGCACCGCCTTATTTTTAATTTTTTGTAATTATTTCTCTGCCTCGTTTAATCAGATTATAGGTCATCCCTTCGCTTGTTATTCAGCTGTTGACACTTTAATCACTTTTGATCACCTGCAGAGAGTTAATATTCGACACCCCACTCACACTATTTGAATGATGTTTGGATCTCCCTGCTTATAAAGTCTCTGTCAGCATGCTGCTCTCTCACTTCACCTGATGACGGGGCTATGCTCCAAAAGCTTGTGGTTTCAAATAAACCTATTGGGCTATAACCTGGTGTCGTGTGACTTCGGAATTTATATAACAGGGTCTTAGACGGGGGCTGTGGAACTGGACCTCCTTAATTTGTTAATATACACCGAGGGAAGTGAGGATGCTGTGAATCAGGAACAAAAACAGAAGTTGCTGGAAAAGCTCAGGAGGTCTGGCAGCATCTGAGGAATGGTCCCCAAATCCAAAATGTTAACTCCAGTTTTTCTTCACAGATGCTGCCAGGCCTGCTGAACCTTTCCAACAACTTCTGTTTTTGCTCCTTTAACGCGTCGCCAATTTCTGGAAACACTGTAGTGAAATGTAATGCAATAGCAAAAGTTTGATGGTGACGTAAGGAAACTGAAATAGTGGTTAAATGATGGATAGGGATGAGTCAGCTCTTACTGCCCATCACCCATCACTCCTCTCTGTTCAGGGAGTGTTTCTGAGAACATTTTAGATTGGGCTGAGATGACTTGATTTAAAAAAGGGATCTCCAGTCCTGATGCAGTCATTGCTGAATCGGTGCTGATGTGCAAAGTGCCGAACACTGTGTTCGAGTGTGCTGTTTCACTTGATACAGTCCCTGGCAGTCTCAAAGTTTATGAGTTTAGATGGTTACTTTCAGGATGTTGTTCAACTTTGGCAGGTATCACAGCCCAGTAAGTTCCTGACATTGAAAAAAGAAAGTGCTAGAAAAATTCAGCGGGTCTGGCAGCATGAGTAGACAGGGAAACAGAGTTAACATTTCAAGACTCGTATGATTATTGGCAAAATTGTGGGCTCCCTCCACCCCAAGGTTTAAGATGATGGCTCATCATCCCTTCTCCTGGGGAGCGAGGGATGGGAACTACATGATGGCCTAGCCAGGAACACCCTGAACAGGTGAATGAATTTTGTTTTTAAATGCAGCATTTTCAGCAGAAATCATTATTTCTGATTACATTGCTGCAGGATGCCTTGGGATGTTTTACAACATGACAGGCAGGATACAAATGCAAGTTGTTGCAGTTACTATGAGTGGAGATAGGAACTATCCAAACCCATAGAAACTTAAAGTGCAGAAGAAAACCCTAGCTAGCTTTGCGGGCTATTTTTGGGAGCTCGCTGTGTGCAAATTGGCTGCTGCGTTTCCTCGGTTGCAACAGTAACGCTATTTCGGTAGTGTTTTGTCAGCTGCAAATCACTTTGGAATGCCCCAGGGATTAGAAATGTGTGTTATTTTTCTATTTTTCTCAGGTAATAGATACTAACAGGTCTGGGTGTCCAGATTTAAGATTTAACAGCTGCGGCGTGAACAATCTTTCTGAACCACCATGAAGTTTGAACAGGACAGAAGTGACAATCATGGCACAAAGTATGCCAGCTGGCTAGGCTCGTGATTGGACAGGAATAGTTTCGGACGCGACATCAGGTTAATCCAGAGATTGCCAGGTTGGTCCAGTCTTTGTGGAGGTTGAGGAGGAGAAAAGGCAATTTTAATAATTAAACTAACTCCTGTAACCAACATCCAGCTTTGCTCATTGGCACCTTCTTAGTGTATTATTCTGTTCATTGCAGCATCCGTCAATTTAACAGTCATAGAGTTATACAGCGTGGAAACAGATCCTTCAGCCCAACCTGTCCATGCTGTCCCGGTTCCCTAAACTGAACTAGTCCCATTTACCTGCATATAGCCCAAATCCCTCTAAACCTTAAATAAAAACTGAAAGAACTGCGGATGCTGTAAATCAGGAACAAAAACAGAAGTTGCTGGAAAAGCTCAGCAGGTTTGGCAGTGTCTGTGAAGAAAAAAAATCAGAGTTAATGTTTCGGGTCACCGAAAGTTCACTGGACCTGAAACGTTAACTCTGATTTCTCTTCACAGATGCTGCCAGAGTTGCTGAGCTTTTCCAGCAACTTCTGTTTTTGTTCCCTCTAAACCTTTCCTATCCATATATTTTTCAGATGCCTTTTAAATGTTGTAATTGTACCTGTCTCTACTGCTTCCTCTGGCAGCTCATTCCATACACGCACCACCCTCTGTGTGAAAATGTTGCCCCTCAGGTCCCTTTTAGTTCTTTCCCTCTCACCTTAAACCTATACCCTCGAGTTTTGGACATTCTACCCTGGGAAAAAGGCCTTAGCTATTCATCTTATCCATGCCTCTCATGATTTTATAAACCTCTATAAGGTCACCCCTCAGCCTCCAATGCACCAGAGAAAAAAATCTCAGCCTCTCCAGCCTGTCCCTGTAGCTCAAACCCTCCAGTCACACTAACATCTTTGTAAATCTTTTCTGAACCCTTTCCGATTTAATAGCAGGGTGACCAGTGACTATTTAAGTAAATCATATACATTGGCACAAGAAATAAAGGGACATTGCAATTGTCAATGTAAGCAAGGAAATATGAGAATCTCCAACATTTGCCCTGCCAGGTTTTACATGTGCCTCTAGCTTTTCGAAAATGTTCAGGAGTTTTATGAATTTTCTTGGGTCACCCACTCTTGTTCCTGTGTCAGAGCTTATGTCTCACTCTAGCTCGTCTCCGCCTCTTGACCTGTCTGTCTTCTCTCCCACCTATCTGCTCCTCCCACCTCATTGACCAACCCCCAAGTCCATTTTGTACCTACTCGCCTTATCCCCGCCTCCTTGACCTGTCCGTCTTCCCACCCACCTACCTGCCCCTCCCTCCTCACTGACCTATCCCAATTCCCTACCTACACTCACCTGTACTGGCTCCATCCCCGCCTCCTTGACCTGTCCATCTTCTCTCCACCTATCTGCTCCTTTATCCACCTTCTATCATTGCCTTCCCCCACTCTCTATTTATTTCAGAGCCCCCTTCCCCTCCCCCGTTTCTGAAGAAGGGTCCAGACCTGAAACGTCAGCTTTCCTGCTCCTCTGATGCTGCTTGGCCTGCTGTGTTCATCCAGCCCCACACCTTGTAATCTCACTCTAGCTAGAGATTTTAGTTTGTCATTTAGGCTGACACACCCAGTGACACACACAGCAGCCAAAGGACTTGTTCCTACAGCAAGAGGAAAGAGTGTTTAAATAAAGAGAATTGAAGTGTTGGAGAGACTGACTGTTTACTGAGACATCCTGTTCTCTACCAGGGATTACCTCATCTGAACCAGCACCATTTGGCCGTATAATGAAGTCTGATTGCAACATTTACTGTCTGCAAAGTGGGCCGTAAACGTTAATGTTGTTGGGTGATTGAGTCACTTTTTTTCAGTGTGTTATTTGTTCTGCTGTTTCCATTTCTCTGGTTCCCAACCCCATTCGAAGGATACTAATGCCCAGTGTTGGACTTGTCTCTGGCCAGTAATTGGATCATTTTGACACTGGCAACTTTGCTGCATTAATTACTGGTTGGAACTCACAAAGTCAGGAAAGTCTTCCCACCAGTCACACAGCATTTCCCCAAATCCCCAATTTTTTTTAACTTTCTGGGCAGTCCCTCTAAAGCAAGGCTCTGAGATGGCTGATAACTTGGGATCCTGTTGCATGGGCCAATTATCTAACCCTTGACCCTCAACTTTGCCACAGAGTTCTGCAGCTGGCAATCACCTCATCTCTTGTGCCCTTTGGTCCATGCCTATTGCCCTTGATCTCAGTTAAACATTTAGGGATGGATTTTCATTGGCATTTTGGGAAGGTGGAGTCGGGCTATTTAGAGCCATTGAATCGTTGAGCTGTACAACACGGACACAGGTGCTACGGTCCATCCCATCCATGCTGACCAGATATCCTATATTAATCTAGTCCCATTTGCCAGCATTTGGCCCATATCCCTCTCAACCCTTCCTATTTATGCACCAATCCAGATGCCTTTTAAGTGTTGTAATTGTACCAGCCTCCACCACCTCCTCTGGCAGCTCATTCCATACACACACCACCCTCTGCACGAAAACGTTGCCCCTTAGGTCCCTTTTAAATCTTTCCCCTCTCACCTCAAATGTATACCCTCTAGTTTTGGATTCCCCTACTCTGGGGAATAGACCTCGGCTATTCATCCTATCCATGTCCCTCATGATCGTATAAACCTCTATAAGGCCATCCCTCAGCCTTCAACGCTTCAGAGAAAATAGCCCTATTCAGCCTCTCCCTAAAGCTCAAACCCTCCAACCCTGTCAACATCCTTGTAAATCTTTTCTGAACCAAATCAGAGAGATTGTCCTCCTTAACAGGAACCCCTGCTCACTATATTTACATTCTGGGTAGCAGGAAGAGGATCGAGATGGGTTTGCCACTTCTGGGGGTAGTTCAGGGGCAGTGGAGAGGAGAAATGCTAAGGCAGGATGGTTAGAGGCTACTTCATTTCTTTGGAACATCCGCCTTGTTGTATTAAAGGTGTTCTATCCATCATTCCTGATATAATTCTGAAATTTGGAGCTCCACGTTGATACTACCTTTTCCAGTAAACAAGTTCTTCCTGCATCCCTTGTTGGATTTATTAGTGACTCTCTAATATTTATGGTGCCTAACATTAACTTCCCCAACATGGAGATATCTCCTCTATATCTAACCAATCAAACTCTTCTGAAATATTAAAGAACACATATGGGGCTCAATGGTTAACTGATCGATCATCCTACCTAGTGAGACCACATTGGCTACCATTGCTGTATCAAAGCATGGTCTGTCCAGCAAAACTGGAGGATGTGGATAATTTCTGATTCTCTCCATCGAGGTCTCTTCCCAAACCTTTTTTCTCTGTCATCTCTACCACCAACTTCAACAACAAATGTGAGGAGCTCACTGTCTCTGCTGAGGCCAGTGCTGAAGGGTGAACTGCCCCTCCCTCTCTCTGCTGGGATAACACTGTGACATGGACTGTCCTCAGTATTATTGCTGTGTCACTGTTTGACTTTGGATTGTTCATTCCCCTTGAACTGAGGACAGTGGGGGGAACTGTGACAGGTCTCAGAAGCAAATAGTAACATTCTTCCAGAAGGCAAACAGAGAAACATCGAAAAGTAGGAACAGGAGTAGGCCATTCAGCCCACCCTGCTTGCTTCTGCCATTCAATATGATCATACCTATTCCCCCACCTCAGTACCATAGTCCCAATCTCTTCCCTTACCCCTTCTTAGTTTTAACATGTAGAAACCTATCGATTTATTTCTTAAATTATTCTGTGACTTTTCCTCTGTGGTACTCTGTGGTAGAGAATTCCACAGGCTCATTATCCTCTGAGTGAAGTAGTTTCTCCTGGCCTCAGTCTACAATGGTCTATGGCATATTCTGAGACTGTGACCCCTTATTGTGGAGCTCCCAGCCAGGGTAAACATGGTGCTTGCTTCCAGTCTGTCTAAACCTGTCAGAACTTTTAATATTTCGATCAGATGCCCTCTTAGATTTCTAAATTCCACTGAATACAGGTCCAGTTGACCCACATTTTCCTCCTGAGACATGTCAGCCATCCCAGGAGTCAGTATGGCGAACCTTCGCTGTATTCCCTCTGTGACATGTCTATATTTTCTTAGCTAAGGAGATCAAAACTGCATGTTGTGCTCCAGATGTGGTCTCAATAAGGCCCGGTACTACTGTGGCAAGACCTCCATGCTCCTGTACTCAAAGGCCTCTTGCAATTTCAGTGCCTTTCTAACCGCTTGTAAGATTTGCTGTTCTTTTCTGTCATTGTGTAAACCTCCATGAATGAGACAGATCTCCAATACTGCCCTCAGGTGGCCAATCTTCACACATGAACCCAGACACTCTACTACAGCAGCTATTCGACTGTGAAGCCATTACAGGGAAAGGCAAACCCATTCTCGCTGGAACACAAATTCTGGGTAGGAATCAGGATTCGGCACTCCCGTATCTTCCCCCTTCCAAAATTCGACCTCATTCTAGCACCCCATCCACTCCACTCAATGTCAATCACAGTGTCCCTGACCTCAGTGAACACAGCAAACATAGCTAAGAGATAAAAGGTACTGCAGATGCTGGAGAATCCGAGATAACAAGCATGGGGCTGGATGAATCTAGAGCCTAGAGAAAACAAAAAATGCTGGAGATCACAGTGGGACAGGCAGCATACATGGAGAGACAGCAAGCTAAATTTCGAGTCTAGATTGCTCTTCATCACTGAAGCGTAGAGAGGGCAGCATTTAAGTGGTGATTGTTGTTCGGAGGTGGAGTGCTGGGGGAGAAGGGGTGCTGATAGAACAGATTAAGTGATTGGAATGTGAGAATGTGAGTGGAAAAAACAGACAGGACCACTGGAGTGGGGGTTGGTTGGGGGTGGGAGAGAAGGCACGGTGACAAAGAATGCAACAAGTAAAGCTAAAAGAAAAGGAAGGAACGGATTCACCGTCTGAAGATGTTGAACTCAATTTTGAACCCAGAAAGTTGCAAAACGAATCTAGAGTCTTCCTGACTTTCAGCCTTAAAATGTTCAACAAACGAATTATCTGGAGAGGACTGACTTTGTGAATATAAAAATTGGAAGCTAAAGAGTAGAAGTTTTAGATGAAACTGATTTATTCCTGGAAAATTGAGGAGGAACCTCAAAAATACCATAATTTTTTTAAAAACTGGAAGTGAAACATGAAACATATTAAAATAATTTTTCAAATAATTTGCTTTGACAACAGTTTCCCAAATTAGAAGCGATATTTTTCTCCATGAGGTAGCGGTGTGGAAAGAATTGAAAACATATTTGAGTCATTCAATAGATATTGAAAATGGGACAAAGGTTCAGAGAACTGCTTACATCACTCTGCTATTAATAAGGGATGCAAGACTTGCATTGCCATAGCACCTCTCATGACCTCAGGACATTCCAAATGCTTTACAGCCAATGAAGTGTTTTAAAGTGCGGTCCGTGTTCTAATACCAAAAAGCCAATTTGCCAGCCAATTTGTACACAGCAAGCTCCCACAAACACTGATGAGATAATGGTTGTGTAAATGGTGTGTCTGCTATCTACCGAGGGATAATAGTTGGAGAACTCCCATGTTTTTTTTTGTGGCGTAGGACCTGTAACTGTATTCCCGTACTCGAGTACACATGACAATAAAATCTAAATTTAAAATCGAAATCTATCCGCTTGAGCGGGTAAAGAGTGGCACAGTGGCTCAGTGGTTAACACTGCAGCCTCACAGCGCCAGGGACCCAGGCTCAATTCCACCCTCAGTCAACTGTCTGTTTAGAGTTTGCACATTCTCCCCGTGTCTGTAGGGGTTTTCTCCCACCGTCCAAAGATGTGCAGTTAGGTGGATCGGCCGTGGGAAATGTCAGGTTACAGGGATCGGGTAGGGGGGTGGGTGTGGGTGGGCTGCTTTTCAGAGGTCAGTGTGGACTCGATGGGCTGAATGGCCTGCTTCCACACTGTAGGGATTCTGTGATGAAGCTGGGATCTCAATGTGACATCTGACGTGAACTGAGTGCACCCCGACATAACAGCACTCCCTCCCTCAACACTGTACTGAGAGTGTTGGAATAAAAGCTGGAAAAGCTCAGAGACAGTAGGAACTGCCAATGCTGGAGTCTGAGATAATACAGTGTGGAGCTGGAGGAACACAGCAGGGCCAGGCAGCATCAGAGGAGCAGGAAAGCTGACATTTCGGGTCGG
>JAHRHZ010000061.1:25592847-25659137 GCA_024137785.1 Ginglymostoma cirratum
GCTTTGGTTAACGTAAATGGTTATTCGCTGTTACAGAGTCACACAAAGATGCAGAGTTTCTTTAACAACAGACAGCAACATCCCACCCACACCATATGACAATGAACCAATTGTCTGTTTATTGATATTGTTACAATTCCAACTGATGTTACTACTGGACAAGTCAAATGTCATAATGAAACGTGGTTTGATCATTTCTTTCTGCTTTGGTTAACGTAAATGGTTATTCGCTGTTACAGAGTCACACAAAGATGCAGAGTTTCTTTAACAACAGAAAAGAAGTTTATTTCATCAAAAAAAATCAATCTCTAAATTTAGAGCACAGTTTGAAAAACCTTGAAACTTACAGAAAAACAAAGCCTCATCCCATTTCCTGACATTATCCATTACAGAGATTAAAACCCAGAGAAATTACCCCTCTGTATCAAATGTTTAAGTTTGACTTAACTGATCTGTTCCAGAACTATGAACTTTTCCTACAAAGATACTCACAAAATGGAGACCTTCTGAGCTTTTAATATCTTGCTGATTTCCAACCAAACACTACTGGTTGGAAAATTTCGTTTCACTTCTACTGAGGTCACTACACTTTCCCTGAGGTGTGCTGTCCTCCTTTTGATGAGTATTTGTTTCTGAATCCAGCAGATCTTGTCCAAACTTCCCTATAAAATTTTGAATTTCTGGACTTTTAGGTAAAAATCAATCTTTGATTACCCTGAACCAAAAGCAAGCTTAACTGTTCTCTCCACCTGCTGTAAACCGCCTCAGTAAAAACAATTTTTCATTTGCACTCCCAGGGGCTTCCCGCTCTTTGACACATCCTGGGTTTGGTAAAAACTGAAAGAACTGCGGATGCTGTAAATCAGGAACAAAAACAGAAGTTGCTGGAAAAGCTCCGCAGGTCTGGCAGCATCTGTGAAGAAAAAATCAGAACAGTTCTGGGGGAGGGTCACCAGACCTGAAACGTTACCTCTGATCTTTTTCTTCACAGATGCTGCCAGATCTTTTCCAGCAACTTCTGGATTTGGTGCTGTTCTGGGAAGACTGTCTGAACTTGATTATTTTTTGGAAAAGTAACCAAACCTATATGCCACTTTGTTCAAATCTAAACTCCAAAAATGTTACTAATATACATATATTGATCACACAACTTTTGTCACAATGTTGAGCAATACTAGAGAAACCATGAATGCATAGAGCACCCCAGACCATCTTCCAATATTAGTATAGATTTACACTTGAGGGGTCAGACTGAGTCTCACATCACATGCAAAATGATGGCATGGTAGCTCAGTGTTTAGCAATGCTGCCTCAGAGCACCAGGGGCCCAGGTTCAATTCCAGCCTCAGGTGACTGTCTACGTGGAGTTTGCACATTGTCTATGTGGCTTTCTGCTGGGTGCTCTGGATTCCTCCCACAGTCCAAAAATGCACAGGTTAGGTTTATTGACCATGCTAAATTACCCATAGTGTCTAGGGATGTGTAGGTTAGGTGGATTGGCAATGGGAAATGCAGGGCTATAGAGGTAGGATAGGGGGGCAAGTCTGGGTGGGTTTGCTCTTCAGAGAGTCGGTGTGGACTTTTTGTGCCGAATGGCCTGTTTACAATCTATATGGATTCTATGATCTAAGTCTAAGTATTTGTGACGTCTATTATAATGGAATAGTCTTATGATGTAAAGAAAGTATAAAATCATCTATATAAGCCCCCTTCAGGAAGTCTCAAGTGCTTCACAGCAAATGAAATAATGAAGACCCATGTGGCTCCATTGCAAGCACTGACAAGAGAATTTATAATGGAAAATAGGGAACTCGCAGAGAAACTAAATAAGTAATTTTTGGTCATGGTGGAAGACACAAGAAATTTCTGAGAAATACGAGAGACCCAAGGCATTAGCAAGAATGAGGAGCTGAAAGAATAGGACCTTGGTGAAAAATTGGTACCAAATAAAGTAATTGGATTTAAATTAACAAATCCTGAGGACCTGGTAAGAGGAGAGTGAAATAGTGAAGGAAATTTGTATCAGTAAGAAGGCTGTCTTGGAGAAATTAATGGGGCTGAAAGTTGATAAATCTCTAGGACCTGTTAGTCTACATCCCAAAGTTTTGAAGGAGGTAACTATAGAGATAATCAATGCATTGATGATTATCTTCCAAGTTTCTACAGATTCCAGAATGATTCCTGTAGATTGGAAGGTCGTAAATGTCACCCCATTTTTAAAGAATGGATCAAAAGAAAAAGCACGAGGAGCTACACACCTGTCAGGCTTACATCAGGGGAAGGAAAATGCTAGAATCTGTCAGAAGGGACTTAATAAAATGGATATCTGGATAAAAAAAAACTGATTGAGCATAGTTAGCATGGATTTGTGATTGGAAATTGTGTTTGACAGTCTTGGAGCGTTTTTGAGGATATTATTAACAAAATTAATAAGGGGAGTTGCAGAATGACACATATTTGGATTTTCAGTCGACTTTTGCTAAGGCTGCTTTGTCCTGGAATGTGTTGAGTTTCTTGAGTATTGTTGGAGCTGCACCCATCCTGGAAATAGATGAGTATTCCATCACACTCCTGCCCTGTAGGTGTTGCACAGGTTTTGGGCAGTAACTCATGAGAGTTACTCATTACAGGAGTCTTAGTCTCTGACCTGCTCTTGTATGTATTTATATAGTGAGTCCCATTCAGTTTCTGATCAATTTTAATGTCTACATTTTGATACTTCCAGACAATTCTTGACAGGTCCAAAACTTATTGACGTGTTGACAGGAGTGGACAAGTCAGGCGATCTCAAGGGGCTTGTGCTACATTTATGCACAACCATCAGCACAGCTAACTCCACAAAATGGTGCCTGACTCCATAGCCCCTAACCAAAGGATTCCTGACCACCGCGCTCCCCCCACCACCCCCCGCAATCCCAAGGTGTCCTGGAACCTGAAGTGCAAAGAGACTTGGGAGTTCTAATCCAGGATTCTCTCAACTTTGCACGTTGAATCAGTAGTCAGAAAGGCAAATGTAATGTTGGCATTTATTTTTGAGAGGACTTGAATATAAAAGCAGGGATGTACTACTGAGGCTTTATAAGACTCTGGTCAGGCCACATTTGGAGTATTTTGTGCAGTTTGGGCCCTGTATCTCAGGAAAGATGTACTGGCCCTGGAGTGGGTTCAGAGGAGGTTCACGAGATTGGTCCCAGGAATGAAAAGCTTAACATATGACGAACGCTTGAGGACTTTGGGACTATACTCATTGGATTTTAGAAGGATGGGGGGGGCATCTAATTGAAACTTACAGAATACTGAATGGCCTGGACAGAGTGGAAGTTGGAAAGATGTTTCCATTGGTAGGAGAGACAAGGACCCGAGGGCACAGCCTCAGAGTAAAGGGAAGACCTTTTAGAATGGAAATAAGGAGAAACATCTCCAGCCAGAGAATGGTGAATCTATGGAATTCACTGCCACAGAAGGCTGTGGAGGCCAGGTCATTGAGTACATTTAAGACTGAGGTAGATAGGTTCTTGATTATCAAGGGGATCAAGGGTTATGGGGAGAAAGTGGGAGAATGGGTTTAAGGAACTTATCAGCCATGATTGAATGGTGGAGCAGTCTCGATGGGCAGAATGGCCTAATTTCTGCTCCTACTTCTTATGGTCTAATGGTCTTATAGCCATATTTACAAGAAGATCCCAGGTTTCTGCATGGGTACCCTGGCTGTCAAAAAGAATAGTTCTGCTCTTACCTGGTCTGATTTCCATGCATTGGGTTCTAAACACTGCGCATTCCAAAATCCCATTACAGCGGAGACAGTGGGCCAGTTAATGGCCAACTGCCTCCAATTTCATGCCCCACCCACCAATGAAAGCTTGAGAGATGAGGTTCAGGGACAGGACTTGTAATTTTGGCATTTTGCCTCAGTGTGGACCATTACAGCATACGCGGAAATCTGGGCCACAGGGGATAACTTAATTGGTTAGAGATTGTGGGGAGTGCTAATGTCCAAAGGGATCTGGGCATCCTTGTTCATGAGTCAGTAAAAGCTCGAATGTTTGTGCACCATGAAGGCAAATGGTATGTTGGGCTTTACCACGAGAGGATCTGAGTACGGAAAGAGAGATATTGTTCCAACAGTACCAATCCTTGGTGAAAGCACATCTGGAGAATTGCACGCTGATTTAGTTGCCTACTCTAAGGAAGTATATACCTGCCATAGAAGAAATGCACAAGAGAGTCACCACATTGATTCTCAGAATGGCAGTTTCACAGAATTATCACAGTATACAAGGAGGCCATTCACTCCCTTGTATCAGAACCGGTTCTATTCCTCAGCACTAACCCCCTGCTCTTTTTCCATACCCTTGCACACCATTTCTATCCAAATAATCATCCAATGCTCCTTCTGAATGCTTCAAATGAACCTGCCTCATTTCCAGACTGTGCGTTCCAGACCCTAACTACTTGCTAGGTGAATTTTGTTTTCCCAACGTCACCCTTCCCTTGTGTGCACATCAGTTTAAATTTATGTCCCTCTTGTTCTTTTTTACAAGTGGGAGCAGCTTCCCCTATCTACTTTTTCCAACCTGCTCAGATTTTGAAAAACTCCAACATATCTCCTCTCAGATAACACAGTGTGGAGTTGCAGAACATAGCAGGCCATGCAGCATCAGAGGAGCAGGAAAGTTGACGTTTCGGGTCAGGACCCTTCTTCAGAAAAAGACAGTTCTAAACCGCCGACCCGAAAAATCAACTTTCCTGCTCTTCTGATGCTGTCTAGCCTACTATGCTCCTCCAGCTCCACACTGTATTATCTCTGCCTTTAGCATCTGCAGTTCCTACTATCTCAAATCTCCTCTCAGCTTTTTTCTAAGGAGAAGAATCCCAGCTTCTTCAATCTGTCCTCATCTCTGAAGGTTCTCGTTTCTGGATCCATTCTTGTAAATCGCTTCTGCAGTCTGTCTCCAATGTATTCACATCTTTCCTATAATATGGCGCACACAACTGTACACAATGTTCCAGCTGAGCTCTAACAAATGTCTTGTACAAGTTCAGCCTCACCTCCTTGCTCTTGTACTCTATGCCCCTATTAATACAGCCAAGAACACTGTATACTTTCCTTAGTGCTCTCTCCAGGTATCCTGCCACCTTCAATAATCTGTGCACATATAGACCCAGGATTGTCCTATGAAGAGAGAATGAGGAGGTTATGCCTGTATTCAGTAGAGTTTTGAAGAATGAGAGGTGATCTCACTGAAATGTGCAATGTTCTTCTGAGGCTTAACATAGTAGAAGCAGGAAGGATGTTTCCTTAGGCTGGCGTACCTGCAACCAGGGGACTGTGTTTTAGAATAAAGAGTGAGCCATTTACAATACAATATCCTTTTATTGTCATGTGTAGTCCATTGTAGGAGTACTGCGAAAAACGTTTACAATGTCTGCCTTCTTATGGCGACATCTTCGGTACAAGTACCTAGGTACAACTCTTGGATACAGCTAAGTTAAAAATAGGAAAATATTAAGGGGTTAACATTTCAGTGTTCCGAGGTAAGTTCTAAGGTAAGGATTGTATCCTAACACTAGTCTCCATCCAGGACCAAGATGAGGAGGAGCGTCTTCATTCAGAGGGTTGTGAATTTTTGGAATTCTCTACCTCAGAAAGCTATAGAATCTCAGTCATTGGGTATATTTAATGTGGAGATCGAAAGGTTTCTCGATACATCAAGGGATATGGGGATAACACTGCAAAATGGCATTAAGGTGGATGGATCAGCTGTGGCGTAGAATGACAGGGCAGGTTCAAGAGGCTGAATGGCCTATTCCGGCTCCTATGTTCCTATCCTGACCTTAACCACTGTTTTGATGTAAACTGGAGATAAGGAAAGTGAGGTGAGATGACCAGAGAGTGACCAGTATCTGTGGAGCTATTCCCCAGGCTGAGGCACCACCTGCTGATCTGAAAGGGGAGCAAACTGTTTCACAGAAATGTCAGAAAAGAATAAGGTTTGGGTGCAAACTCAAAGCTGTCAGTCACGTGTACCACATCGTGGATGGTTATGACTCATAAGTACTGTTTCTCCTCACTCTGTTACAGCGTGCCAGCAGCTTCGGGAACTTTGACAGATTCAGACATCATCCACATACACCCAAACCAGAGGAGAAGGCTGACGACAGTGTAAGTGTTCTTGCTTTTAGAGTCAAGTTTGAAGAGTGTGAACGGGATCAGCCCTCTGTGCAATCTGGATGATATTTAACCACTGACCTATTCTTCAAATCAGAAAGTGCCTAACTGCACGTATGCGTATTGTTCTCTCAATGGCTAACACTGGGAACTCCTGGAAAACCTGAGGATGTTACCAGCAACATCCTGGGGAAGGCATTGAGCAGCCACCCCATTCTAGCGCCAAGTCAGGCCTTTTGGTGTTAAATTAATGGGTACCTCAGGGCCTCCTTTCATGTCTCTGGTATTTTGCCAGTGGCAGCGAGTGGTTGGGAGTTTTGCTGTAGCCTTTTTGTGGGCTTTTGGTTTTGCAGATGTCGTCTGTCCTGCTCAATCATCCTGTCCCAAATGGAGGCCATGTCCAAGGTCATCCTTGCTTCTGCTTAATTAAATTATGCATTTTTAAATGCTCCACTATTACACCCTTTCCGTCCCTGCAACTGTCTGAATACAAATACCTCTCTACATGCACACTTCATCTTCTTCCATGTTTATCTCACTTTCTCTATGGTGTGTATTTGTCTCTCCATGTCTATCTATCTGTGTCTCTGTCTTTGTGTGAGTCTGTGTGCATGTGTGAGGTGTGCATGTATCTGTTGTGTGTATGTGTGAACACATATAATTGTGTGCATGTGTTTGTTTGCATGGGTTACTACTTGTGTTTGCCTATGTATGTGTTGTGTGTGTGAATGACCGCGCATGCACGTGTTTGTGTATGTGCATCTATGTATGTGCATGCGTCCGTGCCCATGTTATTGAATGCGTGCATGTATTTGTGCGTGTATTTGTGAGCGTGACCACATGTGTATGTGTGTGTCCATCTATGTGTGTCTTTATTTGTTAATGTGAGTGGCCATGTGTATGCATGTGAAAAGGTTCCTCCTCATATCGCCATTCCTTGTTTTGTCAGTCGCCTTAAAACAGTGTCCTCTCTTTTTAGTTCCTTCCAGCAGTGAAATCAGTTTCTCGCTATCTGCTCTGATCAGACCCTCAGTAATGGTTTGACCACCACTTTCAAACCATTGCTGAACCTTCTCTTCTGCAGGGAAAATTTCTCCAATCTACAAACATATGGCACTTGGACCACTGTTCGCTCCCAGAAAAGAATTTTATTGTAAGAACTTTCATAGGCACTTTCATTTATATAGCACCTTGTGATGTTCCCAAAGCCCATCACAGCCAGTGAAGTGCATTTGAGATACAGTCTCAGTTGTCATATGGAAAGCAGGGAAGCTAATTTGCGCACAGTGAGGTTTTAAGGATGTTCCTGAAGGAGGAGAGGTCAGCGCAGAGAGGAGTTATTTTTTCCATTAATTTTAATCCCTGCAAACTCCTTTACAACGCTGGAGGGTTGAAAACTCTATTTTTGTTTTCCTTCTTTTTTCTGATGGCCCTTGCCCACTCAGTGAGGTATCATCTGGAGGTAGAGGCCACTTGGTATCAAACCACCCAGTGGCTGTTGTGTACACATTGGACAAAGCAGGAAGCGTCATCAGGTTGTTCAAATGTAGACAACATCACTATTCCTCTCACCTCAAGCCACAACCCCATCTCCTATCTACTAACATCATCCCGCCCCCTTGACCTGTCCGTCCTCCCTGGACTGACCTATCTCCTCCCTACCCCCCTACCTACACTCACCTTTACTGGCTCCATCCCCGCCTCTTCGACTTGTCTGCCTCCTCTTCACCTATCCTCTCCTCTATCCATCCTCTATCCGCCTCCCCCTCTCTCCCTATTTATTTCAGAACCCTCTTCCCCTCCCCCATTTCTGATGAAGGGTTTAGGCCCGAAACGTCAAGCTTTCCTGCTCCTATGATGCTGCTTGGCCTGCTGTGTTCATCCAGCCCCACGCCTTGTTATCTCGGATTCTCCAGCATCTGCAGTACCTTTTATCTCTTATCACTATTAATCTTGATGAGTTTCTCAGTCCTGCTTGATCTGTTTGAACTTATTGTTTTTAACCACATTATTGTGAAGATGAAACACAGGATGGTTTGCAAGCTGGATAACAAGGGATTTCTTTTGATCTGCTAGGCTGGCGAAGCCGAACAACGAGCAGAAGCTGCCGGGGAGCAGAATCCGCCAAAATCTGGACAGAATGAGAGCGGGCTGGGGAAAACCATGCGTGCCATTTCCAAAACCATGAGGAAGAAGATGGCACGCAGATATGCCAATGCTCTATCAGAGGGGATGGTGAGTTTCAGCATTGTATCCGTTGCTAGTCCTGACCTGTTTACAACAGAACTATTTTCTAATTTAGGTGACAATATTACAAATGCAGCAGTTCAGTTCCCAGCATGTTTATACATGCCTCTATCAGGAAAAATATGTGTGCCAAACATTAATGGTAAGCCAGAGGACTGAGAAAGTTCCAAAAACCAACAAAAGATGACCAAACAAGTAAATATGACAGAGAAGAAAAACTTTGAAGTTACAGTACAATTTAATATACTCAATGTGCCCCATTGTAGGAGCACAGTGAAAAACGTTTACAATGTCTGCCTTCTTATGGCGACCTCTTAGTTACAAGTACCTAGGTACAACTCTTGGATACAGCAGAGGGATAAAAGTAGTTGCTTAATTACAGAGTTGAAAATAAGTTAAAAGTAGGAGTATTTAGGGGTATATTACTGGGTTAACATTACAGTGTTCTAAGGTAAGGATTGTCCCCTCACACTGGTCTCTGTCCAGGACTTGCTGCCTGTGCGCTGCTCTGGGAGCTGCTTCCCATATGCTGCTCTGGGCTCACAGGAGCATAGGAGCTCACGGGGCAAGCCTGCAGGCCCCCGAGTGCAAGGCCACGCTTCTCCCTGTGGTTCTTTGTGGGCCTCAGCCTGTGCTCGCTCCGGTTCTCTGTGGGCCTCGGCCAGTGCTCGCTCTGGCCCTCAGTGGGTCTCAGCCCACTCGCTCCGGTCATCCATAACTCCCCACTCCGGGTTGGGGGTTGGGGTGTTGAGAAAGGGAAAAAGAGAGAAAGAAAAAGATGGAAAAGGGGTAAAGGACCTGGCAAGCAGAGGAGCTCTGACCGGAGCATCCTACTTTGCCGCCATCTTGGACTTAGACTCAGGAATAAACAGGTAATAGAAAGATAGACAGTAAGAGCTTCTTTAAATGTTTAAAAGGAAGACAGTGGCCAAAGTTAACACAAAGCCTTTAGGGAATGAGGCTGAGAAAATAATAATGGGGAACCAGGAAATGGCAGAGGGGTTGAATCAATACTTTATGCCAACTTTTGCAGTAGAAGACACAACAGAATTCCAAAATGACTAAATAATCAAAAGGCAAAAGGAAGAGAGATAATGAGTACAATAACTATGACTGGACAAAATGTGTTAGGAAAACTAATGGGGCTAAAAGCTGATAAATCTCCTGAACCTCATGGATGCATCTGAGGATATTAAAAGAAGTAGCCTTAACAGAGATAATGGATGCACTGGTAGCAATCTTCCAAGAATCTTTAGATTCTTGAAACATCCCAGAGTATTGGAAAATTGCTAATGTAACACCTTTATTTGAAAAGAGAAGGAGACAAAAAAAAACAGATTACTGTAGGCCAGTTAGCTTAATGTGGGCAATTAGGAAATTTTAGCAACTGTTATAAAGGTGCAGAGCATTTAGAAATGGATAAAATGATCAAGCGGATTTGGCATGACTTCATGAAGACAGAATAAGGGCTGTCAAATTTATTAGAGCTCTTTGAACAGATATTAAGCAGGATAGATAATGGGAAAGTAGAGGGTGTAATAGACTTGGATTTTCAGAAGGCATTATTATAAGGGATGAAACATTAAGCTACTTAAAACGATAAGAGCCCATTGTGTTGGATAGAGTCGATTAGTACAGATAGAGGATTGGCTAACAAATAGAAGACAGAGATTTGGATAAGAGGGGCACTTTCAGGATGGCAATCTGAAACAAGCAGAGTGCCACAGGGTTCGGTGCTGGGCCACAATTATTTACAATGTACACTAATCATATCGATGAGGAAAGTGAATGTACTCTGGCCAACTATGTGGAAGATACAAAAATAGATGGAAAGGCAAATGGTGAGGATAAAACAAAAAGTCTACAAAGGGATAATGACAAGAGAGTGGGTAAAAACTTGGCAGATGAAATGTGGGAAAATGTGAGGTTATGCACTTTGGCAGGAAATTTAGAGGAGCTGAATATTATTTAAATGAAGAAAGACTGCAGAACACTCCAGAACAGAGGTACTTGCGAGTCCTTGAGAATAAACCTCAAAAAGCTAGCAGCCAAGGTCAAGAGATAATGAGGAAAGCAAATAGAACAATGGCTTTTATTTCAATAAATAAAGAGATTTTGCTTAAATTATACGAGGCACATGTCAGACCTCAGCCGAAACAGTTTTAAGCCTTTTCTCTAAGGAAAGATATATTAGCTTGGAGGCAGTCCAAAGAAGGTTCACTTGGTTTGATCCCTGGTATAGAGGGAAAGTTTTATGAAGTGAGGCTGAGTAGCTTGTAAATATTGGAATGCAGAAGAATGACAGGCAACTTCAGTGAAACATATAAGATTCTTAGGAGACTTCACAGGGCAGGTGGGGAAAGGTTGTTTCCGCTTTGTGAGAGAGCTTTGGACTGAATGGCATCATCTCAGAATAAGGGATCGTCAACTTAAGACAGAGATGAGGAGGAATTTCTTCTCTCAGAGGGTGACTCTGTCTAATTCTTTGCTGCAGAGGACTTTCAAGGGTGAGAGACAATTTTCAATTAATAAGGGAGTCAAGGTTATGGAGAAAAGGCAGGAGAGTGGAGTTGAGGATCATCATCTCAGCCATGATCTCATTGAATGGTGGAACAGACTCAATGGGCCGAATGGTCTACTTCTGCTCCTATGCTTTCGTGTGTTGAATACAACAAGCGTACTTTATTCACGTTAAGATCAATTTGGAAATTGCTGGTTGTAACACTTTCAGCACTCTGTTTATTAGAAAGAAATAATCAGGCTGATTCGCTTGATTTGTTTTAAAGTTTTAAGTACTCTAGATGCAAGAACAACCGTAGCTAAACACCACAGTGTTAATGTTCCATTACAGTTTAAATACTGAATGCCTCGAACTCTATTTCAGTGTTCAAATTAACTTGTATCGAGTATCAGTTAGACTTACTGGAGTGCTGTAGACAGTGCTAGTCACCATATGACTAAAATTATATAGGCGCAGTGCTGAAGATGCCAAAAAATAGATTTACAAGAATGATACTATACCATGATCCTTATCATAAAAAACTGATAAGAGAAGAGAAGCCAATTTTTAGCCTGTTGACTTGATCAAAGTATTTAAAATTGTTGAGAAGTTTGATGGGATCAATACAGAGAAGATGCTTCCGTCTATGAGCAAATTCAGGGATTTGCATATTAATCCTTTCTAACTGATTAAAGATTAACAGCCGTCTTAGGTTTGTTCAACACATTCGCACCAGTTCTAAGACCCTTTGGTCTTTTGCTTATAAATTCTGTGTCTAATGCCACCTGTCACACTAACACCTGAAGAAGGAGCGAGACTCCAAAAGCTTGTGTCTTCAAATAAACCTGTTGGACTATAACCTGGTGCCGTGTGATTTTTGATCTTGTACACCCCAGTCCAACACGGTACCTCTGTCTCATGGCTTATGAATGAGGTCTTAAAATAAATGACTGTCGCCATTATATCAAGATCAGGAGAGACATCTTTACGCAAAGAGGGTGAGAATGTGAAACCCGCTCCCGTAGAGACTGTTTGAGGTGAATGGTAAAGATGCATTTTGAGTGGAAGCTTGATAAAGGCACGAGGGAAAAGAACAGCGTTTGATAAAGAACTGTGAGAGAAACTGGTGTACAGGGGAAATAGCAGATTGAATTGGCTGAGTCAAATGGCTTGTTGCTGCGTTACAAATACCTTGCAACCCTCCACTTACCCTCTCCAAGTGCAGCGTACAGTCTACACTGAGCACTTACTAGCTAATATTTTGCTAAAGACAACTTTGATAAAGGTCTGCAGAAGCATTCTTGTTGGAAGGAAGTCACACAGCCAGGTTAATACTGGCCATTTCAACAGCAGGCCAAATCCCAAAGGATGTGAATTTAAATAGGCAGAACTTATTTAAGTATCTGTGTGGTACCACTTTGGTTTCTCGATGGATGCTATGCAAGCCAGATAAGGAGCCTCCCACGTTGGCCAATATTGAGTGAGCGTCCAGTTGTTAACGCAATGTTTCAGTTTTATCACTCTGAGTTACTGCTCTGGCGATCAGCTCCAATACAGGCAACCTTTTCCTCAGTCCGAAATGGTACAACAATCTGATGAACACTTGAGAACCTAAGTTCCATGGTTTATTAGGTCAAAGCTTTCACAATGTTAAGGAATTTAGATAGGGTGGCTACAGAGAAATGAGTTGGAAAGTCTACAACAAGGGAATTGCAGGGATCTTGTAGTGCAGTGGTAGTGCACTTACCAATGAGCCAAGCGGCCCAGGTTCAAGTCCCACCTGATCCAGGGGTTTGTAATAGCTGAGAGGGGAAAGATTTAAAAGTGACCTCAGGGACAATTTTTCACACAGAGTGTGGTGCATGTATAGAATGAGCTAGCGGAAGAAGTACAATTCAAGCATTTAAAAGACTTTTGGACAGGTACATGGATAGGAAGGGTTTAGAGAATATGGGCCAAATGCTGGCAAATGGGACTAGGTCAGTTTAGGATATCTGGTCAGCATGAACAACTTGGACCGAAAGGTCTGTTTCGGTGCAGTATCACTGTATCTATAATTAGGGAAGTTAACCTAAAAGCATGAGACCCAGACCGTTCAGGAGTATAACTAGGAAACACTTAGAGTCATAGAGTCATGGAGGTCTCCAGCATGAAAACAAGCCCTTTGGCCCAACTTGCCCATGCAGCCCAGTTTGCACAATTAAATTAGTCCTGTTTGCCTGCGTTTGATCCATATTCCACTGTACCTATCCCATCCAATTACCTGTCCAAATGTTTCTTAAATGATAAAATTGTACTCACCTTCACCACTTTCTCTGGCAGCCCATTCCAGACACTCACCAACCTCTGTGTGAAAAAAAATTGACTCCCAGATCCTTTTGTACCTCTCACCTTAAACCTATGCCTTCTAGTTTTAAGACTCCCCTACCATGGGGGACAGTTGATGGCCATTTTACCTTATCTAGGCCTCTCATGATTTTATAAACCTTTATAAGGTCACCCCTCAGTCTCCTACGCTCCAGGGAAAAAATGTCCCAGCCTATCCAGCCTCTCCTTATAACTCAAACTTCTAGATGGTCAAAGTTTGATAATTTATTCCACTAATAATAATTGATGTTGGATAATTTTAAAACTGCAATTGATGCATTTTTGTTAAATGTGAGGATAGGTGGTAAGGGTTGAGTTGTGTTGCAGATCAGTCACTGAATGGCAGAACGCGCTTAAGTGACTACACGACCAACTCTCACTTCAATAGTTCTACATTATCTAAATTTCTGAGAGAGAATCGGTAACAGCTGCAATTGTTCAAGGTTTTTAAGAGAAAACTTGTGTCTTCCAGCCCGAGGCCAATGCAGAAGAAGTGACAAACGAAGCCACAGGAGAGCACGATACAGAGGATGGTACTCTGAGAGCTTGCGAGTCAATGGAGAGTCTCTATAGTCTGAACAGTGGGCAGAGCTCGTCCAGTAAGTCAACTGAGCAGGCTGGCCAAGGTCAAAGGTCAGAAACTGCATAACCACAGCAATAGAGGATAACTCAGCCTACTTTCTAGATGGTGTGAAGTTAATTACAATGGATATCCAAAGAGACCTGGGTGTTCAGGTGCATGGAAATTTCTGCTATTACAAATGGGTGCAGAAAATTATCAAGAAAGTTACTGCAATGCTAGTCTTTATATTTAGGCGACTGGAGAATAAGGACACAGAAGTTACGCTGCAGTTATACAAAACCCTAGTTAGAAAGCACTTGGAGTATTGAGCAGATCTGGGTAGTACACCTCCAGAAAGATATATTGGCTTTGAAGAGAATACAACATAGGGTTACAAGAATGATGCCTAGACTTCAGGGGTTCAGTTATGAGGAGAGATTATACAAATTAGGTCTGTTTTCTCTTGAATTTAGAATGTTAAGGAGTGGTCTGATTCAAGTTTTCAAGATATTAACAGGAAAAGACAGGGTAGAGAAAAATAAATTGTTTCCACTCATTGGGGATTTAGAACTAGGGGACATAGTCTGAGAATGACGACCAGACCGTTCAGGAGAGATGTTAGGAAACATTTCTACACACAGAGAGGGGGAGAGGTTTGGAACTCTTTTCCACAAATGGCAATGGATACTCGATCAGTTGTTAATGTTAAATCCGAGACACGTTTTTCTTCAGCAGAGGTATTAAGTGATATAGGGAAAAGGAGAGGATGTGGTCATAGATCAGCCATGATCTCACTGAATTGTGAAACAGGTTTGAGGGGCTGAATAGCCTCCACATGTTCAATATGCCAATGTGCTTTTAAGATGTTGATTAATTATTATGATATTGAAAATGGGGGTGGCTGGGGAGTAAAGGCTGTTTGATTTGGGCAGCATAGTTGTAGGCAGGAATCCATGTATTGAAATCTCCAGGAATATGGTCAAACAGAATTGGCAATTCCCAGCAAAAATGTACACGGAAGTGAGAGGCTAGGATCATCTCTAGTCCTTACCACCATCCATATCGTCCTCTGCCAAACGGGGGAAAAGATCAGGATGCTACATCCAATAGACCTTCAGGGAACAGCCCGTGTGTTGGCCTATGTGAAGCCTCCCTTAAAGACTTGCACTGTTATAGTGTTTATATCAAAGATGTATCAAGGCAGTTTACAGTCAAATGAAGGGCAATGAAAATATGATCGCTGTTGCAATATAGGAAATATGGCAACCAAAAGCCTCGAGGAAAGAAATAACTGCGGGATCCGTTATCAGCGTTAGTTGAGGGATAATATCTGCTCAGAGTGAGCTTGCCTCCGCAATGCAAAATTATAACATCTCAGATGACCTGAACTGTGCCCTTTCAAACGAAGGGGAAACGAAATAAATTAATAATTCATCAGAACCTATAACACTGAATCGCTGATAAGAAGCGTGGGTGGTTGTTTTTGTGACAGACAGGTAACCGCATTGTGAGCTCTAACAGAATTTGTTTGAGGTGTTTATCACCTGAATCAGCTGAGGTGGGTTAAGCCCAGCATACTCACTAGCTGTGGCCAGGGTGAAAAAAATGTCCTTTTATCAGCTCTTACACCATATGTTACCCTGCACTGCATTTGAAAGGTACAACAGCCAATGCATCATAACAGATTCAAGCTTAAATTATAATCAAGGTCTCAGGAAATTAAGAGATAGCAGGTCATACTAGAACCCCAGCTATTCACAACTTATGTTAGTGATTTAGATGAGGGAACTAAATGTAATAGCTGCATATTTGCTGGGTGGGAGGGTGAGTGGTGACGATACAACGATGCTTCAGTGTGATTTTTTAAAAATTCATTCACAGGATGAGGGCATCACTGTCAATGCAGCATTTATTGTCCATCCCTAATTGCCCAGAGGGCAGTTGAGAATCAACCACATTACTGTGGGTCTGGAGTCTCACGTAGGCCAGACCAGGATGGCAGTTTCATTCCCTAAAGGACATTAGTGATCCAGATGGGTTTTTCCCCTAAAAATTGGCAATGGATTCACAGTCACCATTAGATTATTAATACCAGATATTTTATTGAATTCAAATTCCACCATCTGCCATGGTGGGATTCGAACCCTGGTCCCCAGAATTTAACCTGGGTCTCTGGATTAGCAGTCCAGTGATAACACCACTAGGCCATCATCGCCCCTTTGGGCAGTCTGAAGGAGTTGGCAAATAAAGGGCAGGCGCAGAATGCTGTTGATGAGTATGAGGTTGTCCATTTTGATAGCAAAAACAGGAAGTTGGATTATTATTTGAGTGACGATAAAACTGAGGGGAAAGTGAATGAGACCTGAGTGTTTTTGTGCAGCAGTCGCTGAAAGTAAGCAGGTAGGTGCAGCAGGTGGTGACGAAGGCAAATAGTACGCTGGCCTTCACAGCAAGAGGAGCTGGGATGTCTTGTTGCAATTGGCCTTGGTGAGAGCACACCTGGAGTACTGTGTGTGGTTTTGGTCTCCTTATCTGAGGAAGGATGCTCTTGCTATAGAGTGAGTGCAGTGAAGGTTTACCAGGCTGATTCCAGGGAAGGCGGGACTGATGTTTGAAGAGAGACTGAATCAGTTAACATGTATCTGCTGAAGTTCAGAAGAATAAGGGGTGATCTCATAGAAACCTATAAAATGGTAACAGGGCTAGACAGGGGTAGATGCAAGAAGGAAGTTCCCATTGATAGGGAGCCCAGAACCAGGGGTCACAGTTGAAGGATATGGGTAAATCATTTACGTCTGAGCAGAAATTTCTTCACCCAGAGAGGGGTGAGCCTGTGGAATTATTTTTAACAGAGAGCAGTCAAGGCCAAAGCATTGTACAAGTTCAAGAAGAAGTTAAGTATAGCACTTGGGGCTAAAGGGATCAGAGGACATTATTAAGGATATGATTTAGCTGGAGAGGGTTCAGAAGAGATTTACTAGGATGTTGCTGGGAATAGAGGGTTGGAGTCACAGGAGAGGCTGGATATGGAGAGAGTGCACCATACTACAACTGCGCCTCCCTTGTCCGCGGGATTTATGGTGAGGTTGGGATTGGAGTGGAGGGAGCGGAGGGCTGCACGTTCTGTGGGGGAGAGGTTGGAATGGGTGAGAGGGGTGGAGAGGTTGAGGCGATTGATGTCTCAACAGCAGTTGGAGATGAAGAGGCCGAGGGAGGGTAGGAGGCCTTGGGGTGGTGTCCAGGAGGAGACCTGTTGGTGGCGGAAGAAGGGGTCAGTAGAGGGAGGGTTAGGTTCACGGTTGAAGAAGTAAGCGTGGAGGTGGAGGCGGCAGAAAAACTGCTCAATGTCCAAGCATGAGCAGTATTCATTGATATGTGGGTGGAGGGGGACAAAGGTGAGCCTTTTACTGAGGACTGACCATTCGTCCTCAGTAAGTGGGAGGTCTGGGGGGATGGTGAAGACTTGGCAGGGCTCGGCAGGACCCATTGTCTCCGCCTGCTCCTGCCCCCCTGAACTCATCTCCACCTACCTCGATTCCATTTTCACCCCCTTGGTCCAGGAACTCCCTACCTATGTCCGTGACACGACCCACACTCTCCACCTCCTCCAGGACTTCCAGTTCCCCGGTCCCCAACACCTCATTTTTACTACGGACGTCCAGTGCCTATACACCTGTATTCCCCATGCAGATGGCCTAAAGGCCCTCCACTTCTTCCTGTCCCACAGACCTGACCAATCCCCCTCCACTGACACCCTCATCTGCTTAGCCGAACTTCTCCTCACCCTCAACAACTTCTGTTTCAATTCCTCCCACTTCCTACAGACAAAGGGGGTGGCCATGGGTACCTGCATGGGCCCAAGCTATGCCTGCCTCTTTGTGGGTTACGTGGAACGATCCCTCTTCCATATCTAAGCTGGCCCTAAACCCCACCTCTTCGTCCGTTACATTGATGACTGTATCGGCGCCACCTCGTGCTCCCACAAGGAGCTCGAACAGTTCATCCACTTCACCAACACCTTCCACCCCAATCTTAAGTTCACCTGGACCATCTCTAACACCTCTCTCCCCTTCCTGGACCTCTCTGTCTCCACCTCGGGTAACCACCTAGAAACCGATATCCATTTCAAGCCCACTGACTACCACAGCTACCTGGAATACACCTCCTCCCACCCACCTTCCTGCAAAAATGCCATCCCCGATTACCAATTCCTTCGCCTCTGCCGCATCTGCTCCCAGGATGAGGCATTCCACTCCCGGACATCTCAGATGTCCTCATTCTTCAAGGACCGCAACTTCCCCCTCGCAGTGGTCGAGAACGCCCTTGACCGTGTCTCCCGCAACTCATCCCTCACACCCCGTCCCCGCAATAACAACCAAAAAAGAATCCCTCTCATCCTCACATACCACCCCACCAACCTCCGGATCCAACGCATCATCCTCCGACACTTCTGCCATCTGCAATCCGACCCCACCACCAAAGACATTTTTCCCTCCCCACCCTTGTCTGCTTTCCAGAGGGACCACTCCCTCCGTAACTCCCTTGTCCACTCCACATTCCCCTCCAGCCCCACCACACCCGGCACTTTTCCCTGCAACCGCAGGAAGTGCTACACCTGTCCCCACATCTCCTCCTTCACCCAAACCCCAGGCCCCAAGAAGACTTTCCACATCAAGCAGATGTTCACCTGCACATCTGCCAATGCGGTATACTGCATCCGCTGTAGCCGTTGTGGCCTCCTCTACATTGGGGAAACCAAGCAGAGGCTTGGGGACCACTTTGCAGAACATCTGCGCTCAGTTCGCAAGAAACAACTGCACCTCCCAGTCGCGAACCATTTCAACTCCCCCTCCCATTCCTCAGATGACATGTCCATCCTGGGCCTCCTGCAATGCCACAGTGATGCCATCCGACGGCTACAGGAACAGCAAATCATATTCAGCCTGGGAATCCTGCAGCCCAATGGTATCAATGTGGACTTCACAAGCTTCAAAATCTCCCCTCCCCCTACCACATCCCAAAACCAGCCCAGCTCGTCCCCACCTCCCTAACCTGTTCTTCCTCTCACCTATCCCCTCCTCCCACCTCAAGCCACACCCCCATCTCCTACCTACTAACCTCATCCCGCCCCCTTGACCTGTCTGTCCTCCCTGGACTGACCTATCTCTTCCCTACCTCCCCACTTACACTCACCTTTACTGGCTCCACCCCCACCTCTTTGACTTGTCTGTCTCCCCTCCACCTATCCTCTCCTCTATCCATCTTGTATCCGCCTCCCCCTCTCTCCCTATTTATTTCAGAACCCTCTTACCCTCCCCCATTTCTGATGAAGGGTCTGGGCCCGAAACGTCAAGCTTTCCTGCTCCTATGATGCTGCTTGGCCTGCTGTGTTCATCTAGCCCCACACCTTGTTATCTCGGATTCTCCAGCATCTGCAGTACCTATTATCTCTGATACAATCGTATATGTTAGTCTTGTTCCAGAGAGCTGTTGGAGCTGATTATTGAATATATTCAAGGCTGAGTTTCATTTCTGTTTGAAAGGGGAATGAAAGTTTTTTTTGGTGAGGAAGGGCAGTGGTAAGGAGAAAAGTGTAGCTGAGGTCACATCAGCTGTGATCTTGTTGACTGGCACAGCAGCCTCAAGAGGCTCTTCTTTTTTTCAGGCCATATTTCAAAAGAGTTTTACTAGCTTTAAAGCACTTTTGGCTGTCCTGCGGTTGTTAAAGGACACTATATAAATGCAATTTCTTTCTTTAACTTATATTATTTAAATTCTACACCAAATTGGAGTTCAGAATTGGCTTGCCCATAGAAGATAAAAGGTATTGGTGGAAGGGTGTTTTTCTGGTTGAAGGTCTGTGACCAGTGGTGTTCTGCAGGGACCCGTACTGGGACCTCTGCTCTTTGTGATATGTATAAATGACTTGGATGAAAATGTAGATGGGTGGGTTAGTTAGTTTGCAGACAGCTTTCCTGCTCCTCTGATGCTGCTTGGCCTGCTGTGTTCATCCAGTTCTACACCTTGTTATCTCAGATTCTCCAGCATCTGCAGTTCCTACTGTCTCTTACCAGGATGCTGCCTGGGTTAGAGGGCATGAGCTATAAGGAGAGGCTAGAAGATACTCAGGTCGTTTTCTCTGGAGCGACAAAGGCTTAGGGGAGACTTGATAGAAATCAGTAAAACTATGAGATGCATAAATAGGGTAGAGTTGGAATGTTTAATACGAAGGGGCATACATTTATGGTGAGAGGTGGGAAGTTCAAAGGAGATGCGAGGGACAAGCTTTTTACACAGAGATTGGTAGGAGCGTGGAATGAACTGCCAGAGGTGATGGTGGAGGCAGACATATTAGGGGCATTTCAGGGGCTGTTGGATAAGCATATGAACATGCAAGGAATGGAAGGATATGGACCAATGGCAGACAGATGGGATTAGTTTCATTTAGCGTGATATTCAGCACAAAATTGAGGGCTGAAAGGCCCATTTCTGAGCCGTACAGTTCTAAGTTCTATGTATTTACAGTAGGAGGTTGTGATTGGCCTCCAAAGTTGCCAAACAACTGTTGATGTAAGTAGCACTTAGCTCACAAAGAAGGATGTACTTGAGAGAAGGTAACACGAATGGGCCGAAAGGCCTTTTCTGTGCTGTTTGACTCTATGATTCTGTGACTGAAAGGGAAGTGAGAAAAAGGTAGATGACGGGAGACTGAAAGACACAGACATTGCAGAGTTTTGAGAAATCTCTTGTGAAGAGGGAGGGAGGTATGGTTTGGGAAAACTTGTCGACTGAGTTGGCTTTAGCAGCCCTGATGCTTCCTTTTCTCCTAAGCAGGCGGCATTGCAAGTGGCTCAGACGCAGCAAGTAACCGGGACAGTCTCAGGCTGGATGAGGAGGTTCCTTACACAGGCCCATTCTGTGGAAGAGCAAAGGTTCACACTGACTTCACCCCAAGCCCCTATGACACCGACTCCCTCAAGCTGAAGGTAAGAACATGCTGATTTATTTGGGCTAGGGCATCTGAGACTTGCCTGAGTCAAAAGATTGTAGGTTCAAGTCCCAATCAGGAACACAATCCAGGATATTATGTGATAATTAAGAAGCAGTGAGGATTTTTTTTTCTCCCAGATGGTAGTGTGATTTTGGAACTCTGCTTCAGAAGGCATTGAATATTTTTTAAGGCATAGATTGACAGATTCTTGTCAGATAGGGGAATCAAAGGTTATTTGGGATAGATGGGATTGTAGAATGTGAATCACAAACAGATTAGCCGCGATGATGTTGAGCCATTCTTCTTGAATGACAGAACAGGCCCAAGGAGCTACATGTTCTACCTTTTCCCCTAATTTGTACATTTAGGCATTGTTACTCCTCACTGGAAGAGTGCACTGGAGGAGTGCACTGGAAATCAAGCCCGTCTATTGCTAGGGTTATCGCAAAAGTTTAAAATTTTATAAAGTAGCAAAATTCTCCAATTTTTCAATCTGTTAGTCTTGGGGTGATAGAAATCATGGACCAGGTTTTGGTACTGAACAAGGATTGCTACTCAAGCTACGAGGTAAACAGTTATGAACCATTGATATATAACTGTACTAGTTAAAAGTCTAAACACCCTTATAAAACTCATCCTACACACACACACACACACACACAAGTACATACACACACACAATCACACACAAAAAGACACACACATACGCACACACACACATACACACACACACACACACACACAAACTCACACACACTCGGGTACATGCACGCACGCACGCGCGCACACATATACACACATGCACATACACACAAAAAGACACACACATACGCGCACACACACACACACACATATACACATACACCTGGGGGAGGCAACTTAATCGTGCCAGTTCACAGGGCTCACTGAGATGATTGTTTGGTTTGTCAGGACTTGCTGCTCCTCAAGCTTCCTTCTCCAGGTACTTTCAGTTGTTTGCAGCAGGCGCAGGGTGACTGGTTCACACATTATAAAGTCTCTGATTTATTGATTAAGATCTACAGTTGGCAGCTACTGATAAGAGGAAATAAATTGGTTTTCTTCAGGCTTGAGGTCATTTTATTACAGAGAAAAGGTCCACTCCTTCCCTTTTGGAGGTCTGATGGATTCTAACCAGACTTTCATACTCATAAGCTCTTCAGCCACCTGGGAGCCAATCACATAGCTGTTGGCAGGCAGAAAGCCTTTATCATTGACAACTGGTCACCAATCCACAGACCAGTCAGCTACTTGTTGCTGACCAAAACTCCCCCTGTACATAACCCAGGCTCCTCCGGATCCCACCCCGCCCCCCCACCCCAACCCTGGCTCCAGCTCCTCTGCTGTAATCTCCCTCATTGCTTGAGAAAACAGTAGCGTAAACACCACTTACATTGACAATCAGGTAACTCACTTTTAAAAACTACATCAGTCTATTCCATAATGCTCAGGTTTTTAAAGTAGCCTTTCCCAATTCAGTCCACAGTCTAAAATACAGGAAAATATAGGATACAGTTTTAACATCATATACTCAATTCCAGCCTCGGGCAACTGTCTGTGTGGAGTTTGCACATTCTCCCCGTGTCTGCGTGGGTTTCCTCCAGGTGCTCCGGTTTCATCCCACAGTCCAAAAATGTGCAGATTAGGTGGATTAGCCACGCTAAATTGAGGAGTTGATGGCTTACTGGCATTATCAGTGGAATATTAAGCCAGAGACCTAAGTAATGTCCTGGGGATCAGGGTTTGAATCCCACCTTGGTGGAATTTGAATTAAATGAGAAAAACAAAATCTGGAATTAACGGTATAATGATGACCATGAATCCATTGTCAATTGTTGGAAAAACCCATATGGTTCACTAATGCCCTTTAGGGAAGGAACCTTCCATCCTTACCTGGTGTTGCCTACATATGCCTTCAGACCCACAGCAATGTGGGTGACTCCTAAATTGCCCTCTGGGCAATTAGAGTAGGGCAATAAATGCTGGCCCAGCCAAAAATGCCCTCATCCCGTGAATAAATAAAAACAAACATTGCCCACAGTATCTGGGGATGTGCAATTTAAGTGGATTAGTCATGGTAAAAACCCCATGTGGGGCTATAGAGATAGGATAGGGTTGGGTGGGATGCACTTTGGAGGGTCGGTGCAGACTCGATGGGCTGAAAGGGCTCTTTCTGTATTGTAGGGATTCTACGATAGAGCTTCCAGTGTAGAACTGGCAGAGTGTTGCCTGACTAAAGGTGAGATCTTTAACCAAGGCCCAGCTTGCCCTCTCAGATTGATTTAAAAAAGTTGCAAAGCATTATTTTGGTGAGGCGCGAGGGGAATTTTCCCTGCTGTCCTGAAGAATATTTATTCATCAATCAATATCACTGAAAAATACAAAGTCAATGACCTTATCCTCACTGATCTGAAACATTAACGTCCTTCCCAATTCTGCCTGAACTGTTGAATATTTTCAGCGTTTTCTGATTTTATGTAAGATTTCTAGTGTACACAGTACTTTTGCTAGAAAGCAGCCCCTCTGGCAGAGTTTCATTCCCTCGGTATGGCCCAGGAGTCTCAACCTGCAATTTCATTCTCCAAGACTCCAAGAACTTGAGTGCGATGAGTGGAAGTGTTCAATGCAGAAATCCAAGGCTGTTACAAACCCATTTTAAGCCTCCTTCACTTTCCCAGTGTCTCCCCTACCACCTCCTAGATGGCATGTCCCTCATACAGTCTCTGGGCAAGGAAACAACTGCAGAGAGACATTCAAAGATGTGATACATACTGGTCCAATGCATCCTCTATGCTTCAAAATGGAGCTCATCTACAACCGATACATTTAGTTTCAAGTAATAATTGCCCAAATGGAGATGGAGAGAAGAGAAGAGGGAAAGAGGACAGAGGGAATGGATGGGGAAAGGAGAGGTGACAATGGAAGGGGGATGGTGGTGAAGGAAGGGAAATGGGTCATGAAGACGAGAGAGTGGAGCAAGAGAAGAGAGAGAGCAGAGAAGGGAGAGAGGAAGGGAAGAGAGGAGATTGGGGAGGGATTGGATTAAGGAGGCTAGGTAAGGACTGAGAAGGGTAGGAAGAGGAGGGTGTGTGAGAGAAGAAGTGGGGATTAGAGGGGTGGAAGGGAAGGGGAGAGGAATCATTGATATAGACATAGAGTCATACAGTACAGAAAAGGCCTTTCGGTCCATCGGGTCTGCATTGACAATAACTACCACTAGAGGCATGGTAATCCCAATTACCTGTACTTGTCCCAAATCCTTGATGTCATGATATTTCAAGTGCTCATCCAAATATTTTTTAAATGTCGTAAGGTTTCTGGCCTCCCCTACCTTCCCAGGCAGTACATTCCAGATTCCCACTACCCTCTAAGCAATAAAGTTATTTCTGAAATCCCGTCTGAATTCCCTGCACCTTTCCCTAAAACTATGCCCTGTCCTGACTGAACCCTCAACCGAGGGGAACAGCTGCTCCCTACCCCTCATAATCTTATACACCTCAATCAAGTCAGAGGAAGACAGCATACATTAGGAGAGGGTAGAAGTTCTATTTACCGAGTGTTAACCACCCAGTACCTATTATCCCCCTTCAGATGAAGTCAACCCTTCTCCTCGTCTTTGGATCCGTCTCATTGGGTCATTCGAGTTCAAAGGGCAAAGGTTAAGTAATGCCAACCTTGACGTTTTCTTTCAGAAAGGCGACATCATCAATATCATTAACAAGCCAACCATGGGTACTTGGACAGGAATGCTAAATGGCAAGGTGGGGAATTTCAAGTTCATTTACGTGGATATCCTGCCCAATGAGGAAGCTGTGCCCAAGAAACTAAAGACGGACAGGAGGAGCAGGCAGCCAGTTCCCGATTCCTTACAGGAGCTACTGGAGAGATTCCAACTGCAGGTTTGTATGCTGCCTTCAATGCTTCCTCCTCATTACGCTGGCTTTTGGTTGGGTACTCAAGGACTCCTTGACATCTTCCCCATTCTTCAATTAAGGGTCTTGATCGTAGAATCAAATCCCTACAGTGCAGAAAGAGTCCATTCAGCCCACCGAGTCTGCACTGACCCTCTGAACAGCATCCTGCTCAGACCCTCACACTATCCCCATAACCCTATATTTCCCATGGCTAACCCACTTAACCTGCACATCCCCGGTCACTATGGGTAATTTCGCATGGTCAATCCACCTAATCTGTGGACTCTGGGAGGAAACTGGAGCACCCGGAGGAAACCCGAGCAGACACAGGGAGAATGTGCAAACTCCACACAGACAGTTGCCTGAGGGTAGAATTGAACCCAAGTCCCCTGGCACTGTGAGGTGGCACTGCTAACCACTGAGCCACTTTACCACCCTGATGCTTATTATTGAGAAATCCTTTGAACCACACTGAGAATGGGGCCAGTGAAGGGACAGCAGCTGATGTTAGCAAATGAGATCAGAACGATTAGAATAGAAGGGCTTTTATTTTGTGCTGTAGACCTCTATGATCTATGTAAGCATTTTCCGGAACGGTTCGCTATTATCCAGATTGGAGATCCTTCAAGTGATACAATGATTTATGCTAATAATCCAGAAAGAACGAGTTCAAATCCTGCCATGGGTTGTCTGAGAATGTGAAACATATACATTTTTCAAATAAGCATTGCTAAAAAGGGACATGAAGTTGAAGATTTCATCTTTCATTTCACCAGGACTGAAAGACAAGAAAACCGACTCTTAACAGTCCTCCTGTAGTATCTCCGTGTCAACCTGACACCAAACAATCAGCACTGTTTTCCCATGCCATATAAACTGTTCTTTGCTTTTTATAGTTTGGATTTCTTCCATTCCAGTTCTGTGTCTTTCTTCAGCAATGTTTATGTTCTGTCCTGCCAAACAACTGTTTCTTTAACAAATCTCAAAATTAATCTCAGAAAAGTGACCATGACATTGTTGACCATGTCACTAACAATGATCCCTCTAATTTTAACTGTAGACTCTTGCGCACTGTATATCCAAAACAGCATGGAACTCAGACAGCTCAAGATGATTGAGTGTGTGTGAGGATTCTCAGCAAGTTTACTACTAACATTGATCATGAGTGTTCTTTAGGGAAGAGTCATAGAGACCTACAGCACAGATAAAGACCTTCCATCCCATTGAGACGGCACCAATCAAAAACAAACACAACATTTTCTAACCCCATTCTCCAGCACTTGGCCAATAGTCTTGTGTGTTTTGGCATTACAACTGCACATCTGAATACTTCTTAAATGTTATGAGGGTTTCTGTCTCTCCCACCTTTACAGACAGGGGGTTCCAGATTCCCCACCACCCTCTGGTGAAAAAACATATTTTCCTCACTTCTCATGTAAACCTTCTGCCCTTAAATTCAACCTATGCCCCTGGTCGTTGAACCCTCCTGTCTGTTTCGTTACCAATTTTATATAAACGTCCAGTGATTTTCAGCACAAGCTGGAAGAACAGCATCTTATCTTCTGCTTCGGGACCCTGCAGCCTCAGGAATCAATATCGAATTCAATAATTTTAGGGCCTAGCCACCTTCTCTTATGTTCTGTACCTAACCCAACATTTAAGGCCTTGCCTTCACACAAGTTATTTCCATCACAACCAACTCATTCTCCCCATTACTCACTTTCCTCTTTCCCTTTTTTTGGGAAGTGGGCGTCGCTGGCAAAGCCATTTATTATCCCAGATGGGCAGTTGAGAGTCAACCACATTGCTGTGGGTCTAGAGTCACATGTAGACTAGATCCAGGTAAGGATGGCAGCTTGCTTCCCTGAAGGACATTAATGAAACGGGTGGATTCCAACAATCGATGATGGTTTCATGACCACCATTAGACTCTTAATTCCCCAATTGTTTTTTTCCTTTATTGAATTCAAATGCTGTAAGTCATGGCAGGATTTGAATTCAGTTTCCCAGAGCACTACACAAGTAGCTGGGTTAATAATCTAGTCTTAATACCACTAAACCATTGCCTCCCTCTCAACGGTCACTGAAAAAAATGTTTAGGCTCGAAGAAATAGGTATAGAGAAGCTGCATATTAAAGACACTGCTCTCTTCCTTGACCCTATCCACATGTAATGGTTCTGGTTTGCTTGTTCTTTGGCCTGTGTAGGATCTTTATTCTGCGTTCCTTCTCAATGGCTACCAGAGTCTGGAAGACCTCAAGGATCTCAAGGAGAGTCACCTGATTGAACTTAACATCACAGATGCAGAACAGAGGGCACTGCTTCTGACTGCTGCTCAACAGGATTACAATGGTAAGGATGATATGACACATTTCCTTCATGCTGTAATGAAGGTGAATAAGTCCTTAATTCACCAGCAGCAGTTTTATCATCACTCCATCTCAAATATTTTATTTCACAGAAATACTCCAGGTTGTTTGCCAGGTCTACTGTTTCAGTTTAATTCCTTGTGTATTTCCTTTGTCTCAAAATGTTAGCGTTTTGAAGTTTCTCTTCTGGTCTTTCAAAGTGGATATTCAAAGTGAGTAAAGGTACAGTGTGGAGAAAGATGTGGAAGGGGTGGGTGCTTTTGGGGTTAAGGCTTTGACTTGCAGCTGGGTGGTTCTTAATGTGATAAACATAAGAAATGGGAGAAGTTGTGGGCCGTTTGGTCCCTGGACATCAATTTGTCATTTGAAAAGGTCATCTCCTCAGTCTTCCACAGTCACGCTGGAATGCAAAGGTGAGCTCCAGCATCTTTTCTCCATTCCAAACCATCTCATAGAGTCATCGAGTCATACAGCACGGAAACAGATCCTTTGGGCCGACCATAATCGCAAACTAAATTAGTCCCACCTGTCTGCGCTTGGCCTATATCCCTCCAAACCCTTCCTATTCATAGACTCATCCAAATGCCTTTTAGACATTGTAACTGTACTCACATCCACCACTTCCCCTGGAAGCTCATTCCACACACAAACCACTCCATGTGTAAAACATTTGCGCCTCATGTCTTTTATAAAACTTTCTCCTCTCACCTTAAACTATGCCTTGTTAGTTTTGAAATACCCAACCGTAGGGAAAAGGCACCTGCCATTCACCTTATCTATGTCCTTCATGATTTTATAAACTGCTATAAAGTCACCTCTCAACCTCCCACGCTACAATGAAATCCCCCACCCTAGGGAAAAGACACCTTATCTACATCCTTTATGATACTATTAACCAGAGAGTGGTGTGGAATTCTCTGCCACAGAAAGCAGCTGAGGCAAAAACATTTAATGTTTTCAAGAAGGAATTAGGTATAGATTTTAGGACTAAAGGGATCATAGGATATGGGAAGAAGAGTACTGAGTTGGATCATCAGCCATGAACATATTGAATGATGGAATGGGCTCAAAGGGCCGAATGGTCTACTCCTGCTCCTAGTTTCTATGTTTCAATGTTTTTCTCCTCCCTTTCCTCTCCAAAGTCAGGAAACATGTCGTTGCCTCCTAGTGCTTGGACATCTTTACTAGAACTCCATATTTGAATGAATACTATTAGATTTCCATCCCTGCAACAGCTACTGAATCAGCTCCTTTTTAAAACACATTCATAGGATGTGAGGCATGGACATCACGAGCTGGCCAGCATTTATTGCCTGTCATTAGTTGCCCCTTGAGAAGATGGTGGTGAGCTGCCTTCTTGAACCGCTGTAGTCCACCTGCTGTAGGTTGACCCACAATGCTATTAGGGAGGGAATTCAAGGATTTTGACCCAGTGACAGTAAAGGGATAGAGGTATATTTTCAAGTCAGGATGGTGAATGGCTCAGAGGGGATCTTATAGGTGATGGTGTTTCTGCTGCCCTTGTCCTTCTAGATGGAAGTGGTCGTGGGTTTGGAAAGCACTGCCTGAGGATCTTTGGTGAATTTCTGCAGTGCATCTTGTAGATAGTACACACTGCTGCTACTGAGCGTCAATGGTGGAGGGAGTGGATACTTGTGGATGTGGTGCCAATCAACCGGGCTGCTTTGTCCTGGATGGTGTCAAGCTTCTTGAGTGTTGTTGGGGCTGCACTCATCCAGGCAAGTGGGGACTATTCCATCACACTCCTGACTTGTACCTTGTAGTTGGTGGACAGGATCTGGGGAGTCAGGAAGTGAGTTACATGCTGCAGTAATCCCAGCCTCTGACCTGCTCTTGTAGCCATTGTATTCATATGGTGAGTCTGGTTGAGTTTCTGGTTAATGGTAACCTCTAGGATGTTGATAGTAAGGGCAACATCATTGAATATTAACTGACACTGGTTAGAACGTCTTATTTAAATCTCAGATGATACAGGGAGAGCCACAAGAGCTTTTAACACCAGCTTCATATGTTGAATTCTGTCTAGGATTTGACAAAGAACAAGCACACAGGATATGAAACTCCCAACCAGCTGTCTCATGGCTTCTCAATTATCCTTTCTTATTTAATAGCTAACAGATTGTAAAGGATAAAGGGAATTTTACATTTGCCCTTCTGTTTTACAGTCTTGAGTGACCAGGAAGAGGAAAGTGATGTTATAACTGAGAGCCAACCCTCCGACCTCAAGCTCGATCAAGCACACTTGAAGGAATGTCCCCGAGATTCTGGATGTTACGCGACCTCTGAAATCTCAGACAATGGGAAAGAAGACTTGGATCTGGAGAATTTGCCAGAAATGGTTGAAGGTGCTTCCCTTGCTGACTGATTGCGGAGGGAATAATCATATTGTACAGTTTTGATTCGGACAGTAGGAGCCGATGGATACTGGAGAATGTTTTCATTCTAGTTGCATTAATATTGAGCCGAGTTCCCTTTATTTAACCTGAATTTACAAGAGAAAGAAAGGGGTACCGTTTAGGATTCACCATTAGATCTCCCAAAAAATAACTATGTTGATTGGCAAATTATTTCAACTCAATGAAATGAAACTCCAGGAAGCTGTATCCCCAGTACTCCACTCGATTGAGAGACTGGTCATGGCTGAATTTTGTGGGAGCGGTCAGTTAATGGATTGCCTCCATATCTGATGTCCAAGCAGAAGATGGGGGCACGATATAGATGATGGGACCAGTATCCAATTACTCACAGCCAGCATTATATATTGGAGCCATCTGCAGGTGAACTGTATCAATTTGAAAGAGGAATGCTTCGAGGATTGATGATTTGGACTTTTAGCGTGTGACTGCTGCCAATACTCTGACTGTCCAGTCAAAGCCCCCAGACCTCCCACTGTCCTCCGTGAACCTTAGACAGAGTGGGGAACCAACACAACCACCAGAAAATTTCAATCCCTTGTAAAAGTGTCACTGATTGGCTCAATCATTATTTTCTTTTGGCGTTTCACCACTGCTGAGTCACTTCCCTGAAGCCTCCTCTGCAAAACTCACAAGGAAGGGGAAGAAGTTGGGATGATGTCCCTAAGATTATTCCCTCTAAATTTCCTGACTCTTGCGGACTACTTTAGCTCATTCCACAGGGCAAGCAACCCCTGTGGTTTTTTTACAGCATTGCATTTGACCTTGTTTCATTTTGTTTTATTTGTATTTCAAGAGGGACTCAGATGAGTACATAAGTAAGAACAATTTGCAGAGGCATAGGAAGAAAATGGGGTTAGTTGTTCAGCTCTGCCAAATAATTCGTGCAGGCTAGATTGGCCAAGTGGATTTCTTCTGTACTGTGATCTCCTGCGAGGCCCCCAGAATAAGATCACTCCTCCACTACAATGGATGAGCCCATGATCCACTGCAAAGATTGGCTGAACAAATTGACTGTGCCAAAACCAGAATGGAGTCACTGGCCGGTTCGATGAACTACAAATTGGGAAAACCAGTTGACCAGCTGACACAAGCTGCACTATGACCTGAGTGAGATTGAGCTCCACAGGGATGAAAACCAAGAGGAGCCAGATATTGTCACCATTTTGGTTCTTTCCACCAAGCCCCAAAGATTGGGTAGAAAATCGCAGCATCTCCATTTGCTCAGTTTCCCAAATTGCTGGGTCATGTCTGATTTCTTCTTTTCCCTAAGCCAGGGAAAGACATGTTCAGACATGATGGGGTTATACCTCACTCAGAGATAGTAATAACTGCCAATGTTGGAGTCAGAGATAACACAGTGTAGAGCTGGAGGAACACAGCAGGCCAGGCAGCATCAGAGGAGCAGGAGAGTTGATGTTTTGGGTTGGCACCCTTCTTTTGATGTTGCCTGGCCTGCTGTGCTCCTCCAGCTTCACACTGTTATTTCAGACATGATGGGCCTACTACACCATAGCCATTCTGTGATTCTATGGGAGTAAGGGAATGTAAATGGGGCCATTAATTAAAACTGTGGAAATGGATGTCCCTTTTGAACACTGGGACTATGTCACCAATGGCACTTGTGGTTTTGAAGAGAAGCTATTTTGTTAAATCTGTTTGATTGAAGCAGCGTGAGGCAAGAAGTAAGATACTCCAGATACTATGTTTGTTAGCGATGAAAATAAGATCACCAACTCAAACTGGTCGCATTCTTAGAAGATTTCACCAAAATTACTGCAGAAAATGGTGAAAAATCAAGAGAAATTTCCCCTGCAAGGAATGTGAATGTGTTCAAGAGAAAATTAGGCAAGTATCTGGTGAGAAAAAGGACTGTGTGAGGGTTAAGGAGAGAAGGTAAGTGATCTATGTGAAAAAGGAGAGGTTTGTCAGGTTTAATTTTCTCCTTATTGATCACATATAGTCACACAATCATACAGAGTTCATTAAAGTAATGTTAAATATCATTCATATTTTTCAGACTTCACAGTTCATTTAGTGGTGTATGTGGTCCCTTTAAAATCTCTTTTGCACATTTGCAGAGGTGCAGGGACTTTTGGCATATGCACATCAATGTACACACATATAGAGACCTCAAAACACGTGAACATACATGTAAACAAATACATACATATTGGCATTGTAATGCAGACATGGTCGTTTAAATATATAACACCAACATAAAAAGCATGCGACCAATGCTGTCTTTTTTATTAATGATAAATGCGAACAGAAGCATTTTGGTGAAGCTAGCTTGGTCAGATATATGACTTTTAACTGTGTCGGAAAAATCCCCTTTTGCTCCCTCCCTCCGTTGCACACAGTTTCCATGACGATTGCGTGTTTTGCATCAGACCATGTCTTAGGCTTATTTTATTCGCAAATATTTATTAGATTTTTGAATTTTACCTAGTTAGCTTTGACATGACTGTTTCTGAAATTCCTTTCTTTATGACATTTCTGCATTAATTGTTCCGTCATACTGTTGTGTTTTGTACTTCGGATCTTTAATTCATTTACTGGAAGGTATTTCACCCTTGTAATGTGGCTCAGTGAATAAGTTATACAAATGTTTAAAACCTTTTCAGAATGTTATATTTGCATATTTGACTAATAAACTATCATAAAAACAATCATCTTGTGTTCAGAAACTAATGTGTCTTTTTGAGTGTTAAATTGATTCCTGTTGGAGGACTGTTCACACTAACATTTATCCTTGTTTGAGAAGGAGATGGATGGTTTACCTCACAGGAACATAGCGATTACAGGAGGTCATTCGGCCCCTTGAGATTATTTCAACCTTTGATTGAATCATGTCTAATGGTGTACCACATCTCCCTTTCCTTGCCTTGGTTCTGACTGAGGCATGGAGCCCTTTCATTTCTGTGAAAATCAGAGGCCACTCTCTCTCTCTCTCTCTCTCGAACAAGACCTTCCATAATTTGAAAGACTCACATTAGGTCATCCAATCTCTTTTTCGAGAGAAGGACATCCAGTTAGTCGCTCCTTTCCTGATGTGCATAGGAACACATGAACATGAAACAAAAGGAGGCCATTCAGCCCTGCAGAGATAGTGGAGAAAAACTATTTGTCGGATGGGGAGATAGGAGCCTGGTTTAAGTTCTAATATTTAATTCTGATTGGCTGCTCAATGAAGCCTTCACAAGGCACTGTGGTAGGAAAAGGTACTCCTACTGGCAGGAAGATATTGTACACTGAATAAAGGATCTGATTGAGATATATAAAATAAAGGGAACATAACGCACTCTGTTGACAATTTATTCCAATTAAAGAGTTAATGAAACATCAGGGATCACAATTTAAGTTGTGTGAGTGGAGAACATAGGAACAATAGGAGCAGGAGTAGGCCATTCAGCCCCCTCAAGCCTATTCTCCTGTTCAATATGATCAGTTCCTCCTTACATTTACTCAGTGTCCTGGCCTCCACTGCACTCTGACTTAGTGAATTCCACTCTTTAGCCCGAAACAAGGCCTCTTGTTCTAGATAGCCCCGCAAGGAGAAATATCCTCTCTACATCTACTTTGTCAATTCCCTTTGGCATCTGATATACCTCAATTAGATCTCCTCTCATTCTTCTAAACTCCAGAGAATATGGGCCTAAACCGCTCAACCTCTCCTCATAAGACAAGCCCCTCATCTCTAGAATCAATCCAGTGAACCTCCTCTGAACTGGAGAGGTGGTGATGTCCTGGTAATGTCACTGAGCCAGCATACTGCAGCTCCAGACTAATGTTCTGGGGACATGGGGTTTAAATCCCCCCACAGCAGCTTGTGGAACCTGTCTTCAATAACAAAAAAATAATCGGGAGTTAAAAGCAAGTCTAATGGTTACCGAGTAACCTTGGTTGATTGTCATAAAAACCCATCTGGACTTTCAGGGAAGGAAATATGCTGACTTTACCTGGTCTGCTGACGTGATACCAGACACACAGCAACACAGCTGATTGCTAAAGACAGTCCGAAATGAACCAGCAAACTTCTCTAATCAAGGGGCAATTAGTGATGGGCAATAAGTGCAGGCCCAACCAGTTATGCCCACATCTCATGAGCAAATGATAAAATAAAACCTCTTTGCCGATCAGACAGACACCAACTCTGATAAAAACCGAGCACTTCAGGAATGTTAGAATTAGAGGGATCTCTTGGATCAGTTTCTAATTCCCGGATGGGTTGGAGAGGAATTCCCCAAATCGTTCTCCCTCAAACTGCACTGAGATTTATTTTTTAATCAGTTTTAGTTCATTCATCTCAGGTAAGTTGCAGAGTGCATACATTGTGATGAGCATCATAGTTGATGCAGCAGAGGATCTTTATCTGTATGACATTGGTCAATGAATGCACACAAAGATCATAGACCAATGGCAACTGATGTAGACCATTCAGCCCATCAAGTTTGCTGCAACAATTCCTTTTGGTCCATCATCTCCTCTAAGAACTGTTTTCTTTATGTTATTCTGCCTCTCTGTATTCATCCAACCCATATATTTCTCTACACTAAATTTCATCTGCCAGTCCTCATTTGTCCATACCGCCAGCCTGTCCAAGTCTGCTTGAAGTCTCTCATCATCCTCCTCACAGATCATAAAACTGACAACACATTATTTCCCTTCTGAATCACAGAATCCCTACAATGTGGAAGCAGGCCATTTGGCCCATTGAGATTCACCGACCCTCTGAAGAGCATAGCACTCCCCCACCCTGTCATGTAACCCTGCATTTCCCATGGCTAAGCCACCTAGCCAGCCCATCACTGGACACTATAGGCCATTTAGCATGGCCAACCCCACCCAACCTGCATATCTCCAGACACAGTGAGGAAACCTCACACAGACATAGGGAGAATATGCAAACTCCAATCAGACAGTCTGCCCAAGGGTGGAATTGAACCTGGGTCCCTGCCGGTGTGAGGCAGCTCTGCTGAGCACTGAGCCACTGGGCTGTCCTAGTTCTGGTTCCATTGCAATCTTTAAACTTTCTCCTTTTGAAAACTTAAGAACATTTTTACAAGGTTTTATTTTCAGAAAAAAAAATTCTTTTGTGGCATGACTGTGTAAACATTGTACTTTGCGAGGTGTTAGAGGCTTCCTCTTCCTATCGCGCTGCTGTGTGAGGTCAAAGGATGATAGCTTCCACTCAAGTCAAAACAAAACATTTTACAATAATAAATTCCAATTTTACACAAGTCTACCAGATAAAGAAGTACCCAACCTTCAGCAGCTGGATGGTTGGTTTGCAATGCAGAGTGACGCCAACAGCATGGCTCAATTCCTACACTGGGTGATATTACCATGAAGGACTGTGCTTCTCAATCTCTCCCCTCGTCTGAGCAGTGATGGCCCTTAAGACTAAACAGCCACCAGTTGTTTTGCTCTCTCGAATGAAACACAGTCTGGTAAGACTATGGATTAGATCCCAATTGGAGTACTGTGAGCAGGTCTGGGCACCACACCTTAGGAAGGACATACTGGTCTTGGAGGGAGCACAACAAAGGATTACAAGAATGATACTTGGACTCCAGGGGTTAAGTTATGAGGAGAGATTACACAAATTAGGCCTGTTTTTTCTAGAATTTAGAAAGTAAAGGGGTGATCAGATCAAAGTGTTCAAGATATTAACAGGAAAAGACAGGGCAGATAAACTATTTCCACTGGTTGGGGATTCTCGAACGAGGGACATATTCTGAGAATGAGGGCCAGAGCATTCACGAGAGATAGTAGGAAGGACATCTACACACAAAGGGTGATAGATGTTTACAACTCTCGTCCACAAAAAAGCTTTAAGTTTAAATAGATTATTTTTTTGTTAAGTGAAGGTGTTAAGGAATATGGGCCAAAGGCAGATATACGGCCTTGACCTCATTGAATGATAGAACAGGCTTGAGAGTATGAATGGCCTACTCCTGCTCCTATATTCCTATATCTACTCATCAAGGCGGAAAATTTCCAAGGTACGTCTGGGACACATAAGAAGAATTCAATCTAGCAGATAATTGCACCTTCAGTCTGCTCTTGATCAACAAAGTGATAGAAGCTGTTGTCAATATTTATCGAGAGACACACAATAACAATGAAATGCTCACTGCCAATTCCTCCAGGGTCACTCAGTTCCTGACCTCATTGCAACTTGGCCCAGATATGGATGAAGGAGCTGAATTCCAGAGGTGAGGTGGGTCATAGAATGAGAATGTATACGTTAACGAAACGAGACTGGGGAGGTTGAAGGTCAAAGGTTGGGCCAAAGACATCACCTTTACAGAGCTACAGTATTGTTATAGCACAGAAGGAGCACATCAGCCCATCTTGACAGGGCTGGGGTTAGTTATATTCCCTAGTTCCAATCTGCTACCTTTTCCCCATATTCCTGCACACTCTGAGGTAGTAAGAACTGCCGATGCTGGAGTCTGAGAAAACACAGTGGGAGCTGAAGGATGACAGCAGGCCAGGCAGCATTAGAGGAGCAGGAAAGTTGATGTTTTGGGTCAGGACCCTTCTTCAGAAAAGGCACACTTTGCTTTTCACAACCTCAGGGTATCCCCTAAAGCAGCTGCCCTTTCACTCATTGCATGATTCATTGACTAGTGCAGACTCAGTGGGTTGAATGGACATCTCTGCATCGTAAGTGTAGATGAGTCAGTCGCAGTGGTAGCCACTGGTGGGACTGTAGGGAACCCCCTGAAGAAGAGGAGCCATTGATAGTGGACAAAGGTAAGCCCGGTATCTCACTGGGGTCAGGCTGGGGGGGCGCGGGGGGCAAGGGGAACGGTGGGGGAGTGTGTGGCATGGAAGGATTGAGTGAGATCAATAGGAAATATAGGGAGTGGAAGTGCCAGGTGGGTGAATGGTTGGTTGGGGGGTGGGGGTAAGAGGGTTAATTGAGGGCGGCTCAGGGGTACAAGATGTCCAAATGGGGGCAGACCCTCTCTCAACCAACAGTAACTAAACCAACAATGAATCAGGTGTAACTACCAAAGGACTGCAGTGCTGTCAAGGGCAATTAGCAATGGGCAACAAATGCTGCTCTAACCATATCCAGCAAATGAACAAAAATATACTTCCAGTATCTGCAGTATTTGGTATTTCATGTTTTAGTGTTTAATACTCCTTCCTGTCGAGGCACAGCCCTCGCTGGACTGTGTTTTACTCTGCTCTTCTCCTTTAAAGAGATTTTATCTCTTTCAGCCAGTCACAACAACAATCTGCACGCACTTTGCACCTTCCGTCTAGTAAATCATCCCAAAATGATCAAGTTGAGTTTGCACCGAGCCAGCTGAGGGCATCAGAGCAGAGGCAAGTGAAAACTTTAAAGAGAGGTAGGTTTGCAAAAGGGAGGGAGAGGTTTTGGGAGCTAGTTACAGAATTTAGGGCTGAGGAAACTGAAGGCAAGCTCATCGTGGGCGAAACTGCATGGGTGCACATCTCACTGTGGGTTTTAGACGTGGAAGAGGTTACAGAACTGGTTGAGGGTGGAGGCGGGTGGTGGGGCTGTGTGGGTGAAATCATTGAGGGAATTGGGCCCATTCGATAAGATTGGTAAAGTTGAAGCTTTGCCAAACCAAGAGCCAATGCAAATCAGCCAACACAGGGATCTTGGGTGAACACGATAGGTGGGAATTGGCAGCAGCGTTTTGAATGAGCTCTTGTCTATGGAGAGCACAGGATAGGAAGCTGACCAGTGGAATCATTGAAGCCAGTCCCCAAAGCCTGTCCACTATCTACAAGGCACAAGGCAGGAATGTCAAGGAATACTCCCCACTTGCCTGGATGGGGGCAGCTCCAACAACACTCAAGAAGCTTGACACCATCCAGGACAAAGCAACTCGTTTGATTGGCTTCACATCCGCATACATTCACTTGGTCCTCCACTGATGCTCAGTAGAAGCAGTATGTACTATCCACATTCTATTACCCTTAGCTGGTGGCACAGTGGCTCAGTGGTTAGCACTGCTGCCTCACAGCACCAGGGACCCGGGTTCGATTCCACCCTCTCGCGACTGTATATGTGGAGTTTGCACATTCTCCCTGTGTCTGTGTAGGCTTCCTCCCACAGTCCCAAGATGTACAGGTTAGGTGGATTGGCCATGCTAAATTGCCCATAGTGTCTAGGGATGTGCAGGCTAGGTGAATTAGCCATGGTAAATGCAGGATCACAGAGACAGGGAGGGTTGGTGGGATGATTTGGCAGGGTCGGTATGGGCTGAATGGCCTGTTTCTACATTGCAGAGATTCTATGATTCTGCAAGATGTGGTGTAGAACGTCAGCAAGGCATCTTAAGACAGCACCTTTCAAACCCATGATCGCTACCATCTAGAAGGACAGGGGCAGCAGATACATGGGAACCACCATACCCTGCAAGTGCCCATCCAAACCACCCACCATCCTGACTTGGAAATATATCACTGTCCCTTCAGTGTCAGAGGAGGTTATCTGGGCTGGAGAGATTGGACAGACTGGGGTTGTTTTCCTTAGAGCAGAGGAGACTGAAGGGGTGACATGATTGGGAAGTGTAAAAGTCTGAGGGGCATAGACAGGGTAGGGAGGAAGGAATTTTTCCCCCTTTTTGTAGGGATCCATGCTCGGGTGCATAGACTTATGGTAAAGGGCAGGAGGTTTAGAGGGAGTGTGAGAAAATACATTTTCACCCAGAGGGTGGTGGGAATCTGGATTTCACCGCCTGTAGGGCTAGAAGAGGAAGAAACTCTCACAACATCGAAGAGGTATTTAGATGTGCACTTGCAATGCCAAAGCACACAAGGCTTTGGGCCAGGTGCTGGAGAATAGGATTAGAATGGTTAGGGGGTTGTTTTTGCCTGGGTGCAGAGTCGATGGGCCAAAGGGCCGTTTTCTGAGCTTTGGATCTCTAAGACTCTGGCATTGACTGATTCTCTCTCCAAAACTCTTGCCAGGCCTGCTGGGTGTTTTCTAGGATCTTTCACCTTTCACCTGGGGATTTCCAGCATCTGCACTGTTTCACTTTTGATTAGTGTCACCAGGCTGTTTACCACATTTGCTGTTTCTAGGATCGCGCAATGTGACATCACTGGTCTCTGCCTTTGCAAGATGGAACAAGAGCTTTCACGTTTCAAAAAGATTCATATGAACATATAGCGAAACAGCATCCGGGTATACATTCAGCCATTTTGCCTTTCCTATTGCTTTGAAAATACCTACCTCATTCATCCTGTTGTCCTGCTGTTTCCTCATAGCCATGTTATTATTTCCTTTAGAGACAACACAGTGCGGAGCTGGAGGAACACAGCAGCTCAGGCAGCATCAGAGGAGCAGGAAAGTTCTTCAGAAGGAGGGTCCCGATCCAAAACCTCGACTTTCCTGCTCCTCTGATGCTGCCTGGCCCGCTGTGTTCCTCCAACTCCACACTGTGTTGTCTCTGATTCCAGCATCTGCAGTTCTTGCTATTACTGACTGGCTTATTATTTCCTTTACCAGATTTTATCCATTTCACTTTTGAAAGTTGCTGTTGAGTCTGCTTTCCTCTCAGGTAGTGTTCTTGAGATTTCAACAACTCCTTGCATTGACAAAAAAGATCAGAAATTTTTCTTTTGGATTTTTAGCTGATACCTTAACCAGCTTCTCTGGTGTCCTACCACAGGGCACATTGTCTCACATATTCACTCCATCAAAATGCACCATAAATTTAGACACCTCTACTAAACCTCCCTTTAACTCTCTGAGCTCTTAATGAGAATGATCACTGTGTCTCCAGGCAGCCAAGGTTCCTCATCCCAGCTGATACCATGTTAGTGTCTGGCCTTGCTAACATACAGACATCCTTCCTAAAGTGTGGTGATTACAATGTGGATACCGTCCTCCAGCAGATCAACCTCGTGTTGTGTTTATGAGGGGTATGACACGAAGAGAACATTGATAAATAGCACAGAGTTGTACTACAATGGATTTCACCTACATTCTGGTCCCTACACACTTCCCACTGAAGCACACAATCTGCAAAGGTAGCTCACATGTTCCTCCTTGTGGTCACTCAGGGTGTATCGTCTAAAACTCTGCCCTCGTTTTCTTCGTAGGAGACTGATGCAGGAATCGAGAAATGTGGACAAAAAAGAAACCGGATAAAGTCAGGGAAGTATACAGGCAGGCAAGAATCTGAAGGACCAGACAGTGATACAGACATGGAGGAATCTGTTTGATACAGAAGCAGTTTGGAATCTACAGACAGTCACAACGTTTACAGATTCAGAGAATCACTGAGTACAGAAGAGGCCCATCAGCCCATCAAGTCTGTACTGCCAAAAATATACAATGACCTGCAGAAATGGGTTCCATTCCTAGTCCGTTTGCAAGTCGATTTGTATGCAAGTCAGAAACTAATGAAGGATAAAACAAAGTAGCTGCTGGTAGTTACAGAAAATGTTCATATGTCAGATGTTAAATTTCACACCCCTCTGTGGGATCACATTCATACATTAGACATTCGCAAACCAGGGAGTCCTGTATACAATATAGGTAAATCAGAAATCTGTGAGTCAAGGACTGTTTCAATATGTAGGATACAGAGAGAATCAGGAACCTACAGGGCACAGACATAACTGGAAATCTGCAAAGTACAGACACGGTGAGGAGTTGGCAGGATTCGGCCTGTTCTGAGGATGGGTCACCGGACCCGAAACGTTAATTCTGCTTTCTCCTCCACAGATGCTGCCAGACCTGCTGAGCTTTTCCAGCAACTTTGTTTTTGTTCCTGATTTACAGCATCCGCAGTTCTTTTGATTTTTATTCAGCCAGTTCTTGTTCAAACTCCTCATCTGCATCATAAAGAATAGTAAACAGTTAAATCCCATTGTGTCTGAGGCGTCCTTCAGTTGTTACTCTTCTGCCACCAAGATAGTCAATGCTTCCACCCAGGAGACTCTGTTTCCAGGAATATCATATCATTCCCACACTTCTGAGCCAGAACGTTGTGGATTCGTGTCCCGAATCCGAGCACAATGTTGAAGATGATGTACCAATCCAAACCTGAGGGTATGCTACACTGTCACAGGTTCGGCTTTCAACTATTAAACCCAAGGTTGTGTCCACTTTTTTGGGTGACAACCAGGTATATACAATGAAAACTGAGAACTCCTGAGAATACTCTTTGTCACAACTGTCATATATTGTTGTGCAAACCACTAAGGGTTGTGATTGAGGTAGAGTACTGCTCTCAATTCCCCTTACTTTACTGAGGGTCTATTTAATTAGAGTGGTAGAGGAGAAACCATTACTGAGTCTTAATGAGTCAATTACTCAAACAATTACTTAACTTTAAGCAAACAATACTATTTTCACACTACACTTAAAATACGGCCAAAATAGAAACAAAAGGAAAGAATTCGCTTAATTGTAACTCTATCAAAATGCTTAACCAAATAGTAGATATATGAACTACTGTTCCAATATAGTAACATCCCATAAACACACACTTGACAAAGAGAAATTCAGTAAAACAGTTGGTCACACATGCAACTCTAGCAGCAGGAGGAGAACCCCAGCTTTTAGTTGTGACAGAGAGAGGAATAAGAGCTTCCACATACAGCTTCAGGACCACAATGACTGTAGAAAGCTAAAACTAAGAATCCAAGTCCTGTGGTTGCTTGACCACACCCATTCAGGTTGCTTCTATTGTTCAAACTTTAAAAAAAAGGCCTCACAAACTATTTACTTTATTGACTTTGAGCAGACTGCTCTTTCCCTCTGTCTCAACCTTTCTTCATTAAAAAAAAGACAAAATACACTTCTTAAAGCCACAGAATTTTTACACCCCTCCAAGTACTTCCTTAGATCAGGGGCCCAAAACTGTTCACAATATTCCAAATGCTGTCTGATCAGAGCCTTATATAGCAATACATCTCTGCTCTTGTATTCTAGCTCTCTTGAAATGAATGTTAATATTGCTTTTGCCTTGCTATCTGCAAACTGAATCTACATGTTCAACTTAAGAGAATCCTGAACTGCTAAGTCCCTTTGTGCTTCAGATTCCAGAAGCCTTTCCCCAATTTGAAAATAACCTATATCTCTATTCTTCCAACCAAAGCGCATCACCATACATTTTCTCACGTTGTATTCAGGAGGGCAAAAAGGGGATATCAGGACCGAAACGTTGACTTTCCTGCTCCTCTGATGCTGCCTGACCTGCTGTGTTCCTCCAGCTCCACACAGTATTGACTCTGACTCCAGCATCTGCAGTTTTTGCTATTTCCTGAGCCCTGCCTCCCCTTTAACAAGATTCACGTCTTTGTGACTAAAGCTTAGGGTGACTTTGCCTTTAACTTTATAAGTTAAGTCAACATTAATGTGGATAAATATACAGACGTCTGACTCAACCAGAACCTCAGGTGATCACATGGTGAGAGCTTTATTGAGAATTTAGGTCAGGAGCGTAATTTCATCCTCCGATCTGATGGAGGCGCTCTCATTCTTCTCTTCCAAAGGCGTGACTGCGCTTGCCTCCTGCGAATTATCGGCGCCGCCTTTGGCGCGGTGCCTGCCGGGATCCGTAGTCCACAAATGCACGGTGACGTCTCGGGATCAGGCGGAACCGGAAGGCGGGAAGACTACAAGTCCCGGCGGGCGTAAGGCGTCACTAAGGGACCGTCAGCGTTTGTGGGAGCCGAGTGGAGTGTCGGCGGTAGCGGACGGGAGTCAGAAACCGGGGTGAAGGGAGAGACCGGGGATAAGAGAGTGAGTCCGGGTTCAGAAACCGGCGAGAGACAAGCAGAGACTGGAGCGAACTGCTTAACCCTGACCCTAACCCTAACCCTAACCCTAACCATGGCTGGGGCGATGGCCATTCTGGGTAAGTGTCTCCAGGCGTAGTCTGTGTCCACATGGAATCCTATAGAGCATTGTATACATTAATCATATATTCTCATGGTGACAACAATCTGTAGAGCTGTACAGCCCCTATCACAAATCCTTATGGTGTCACTGATCTGTGGAACTGTATGGCCCCTATCATATACCCTTGTAGTGACGCTGATCTATAAAGCTATACAGCCCTTATCCTATCCCCATGGTGACACCAATCTATAGAGCTACACATCCCCTGTCATATGTATATTAATCATATGTCCTTGTGGTGTCACTGATCTATAGACTACTCAGCTCTATCATATATACATTAATCGTATATCATTGTTGTAACACTAGTCTAGAGAATGTAACTGCCTCTGTGGTCTACAGTGATCATATATTCTTGTAGTAACACTGATTTATAGATCTCTACAGCCCTCATTGTATACACTGGTCATCTATCTGTACAGGACCATTACCTATAGATCAATGACATTCCCTATTGTGTATTTGGATCATGTATCCCTGTTGTAACACCACCTATAAAACAATACAGCTTTGGTTCAAAATGAAAACAAAATTTGAAAATCAACCTGTTCAGGTACAACATGACACACCTCTGTTGGAGGTGGGACTTGAAGACACATCCTCTGACCCAGAGATGGGATGTTGTTAATGTGCTACGTGGCTCCAATCTGTTCAGTGCACACCAACATCTGTGGTAGCCACACTTTAGGAAGAATGTGAAGACATTGGTGGTTGGATGTGCAGAACAGGTTTATGAGAATGTTACAGGAATGAAGTATGAAGATAGTTTGGAGACAACGGGGCTGTTTTCCTTGGAGAAGAGACAGTTGAGAGGGGATTTGATCGAGGTCTTCAGAAGGGGTTTGAATGGAATAGGTAGAGATAATCTGCTGTCTTTGGAGAAAGAATCATATTCCAAAGGACACTGACTTATTGGCTTAAAAGAGTAGGAACTGACATAAGGAAAGACACCTTTACACAACAAGTGGTTAGGATCTGGAATGCATTGCGTGGAAGGCTGCTGGAGGCAGATTCCATTGTACCTTACAAAAAGGGAACTGGATGGTAAAATAGTTACGAGGCTGCAAAGGAAAACCAATGGTAGGATTGTATAGGACTAGCTGAATTGCTGCTATGGATAACCAGCATAAATATGGTGAGCCAACTGGCCTTCTGTGGATGACTCTTCTGCTTGCCTGTCTATACCTGTTACATATGTTTCTGTATGTCTGTCACCTGTAGCTCTTTCAACTTTTATAGAGCAATATATAGTGTCTGTCATATGTTTCCAAAGTGACACTGTACACAGAGCAAGATAATCCTGTCTGTTTATCTGTCATCAGGTTTAAGTATCCTTATGGTAACTTTGTACTTCAAGAGCAGTAATTCCTTGCCAATATCTGATTTCAACAAATTCATCTCAGTGAGATATTTGTACCATACAGTTAGGATTTATTTATATGTGTCATATTTATTTCAGTTCACAATATAGATATAAATGTATGTATAAAGCTGAATGACCTAATCTTGCTCCCTTTTCTGGTATTTCTATTGTTTGCTCTCTTATACTCAATAAATACCATTTATTTATCAGTGAAGATATATTCTTTGGATTCTTAGGTGAGTGGGGCATCTGACTGAGCTGTGATGCCCCCACAGTTGAATAACCTGCTGACGCAAACATTGAAGCCACTTGGGAGGAGGACTGAAAGGCAACCAGCTGTGGAAAGGGATGAAGCCTATTGGTTTATTAGCTTCTTCAGCAAGAGAAGGGTTGATGTTGTTATAATGCATACTGAAAGTCCATTAAGTACTCACCGTTGTGTGATTCAGATACAGAACGTTATGGTATTTTTAACTGCACTGAGTGTTTCCTTCAATTGTACTCTTTGCTCCTGATAACAAATCAAACATTACGTATGTTTTTATATTGATAAGATAGATCCAAGGTGTTTGGTACCGGAGGTGTTTTCTGGGGGGGCTGGTGGTTGTTGATTAAGCACAAAAGCTTGTGGGAGACAAAAAATGATGGTTCAATTTGAACTTGCAAGAATGTGTATTACTTAATTGCATACCCAGTGTCACTGCACAGGATATTGAACATCAGTATGTCTTACTGTGCCAGACAGTATTTATTGAAGAGAGAGAGGTGGTGCCACTGCACTAGTTACCTCGGGGTGGGGGTGGGGGATTCAAACCTCCTGTACTTGAATTTAGATTCAGTTTCAAAAAAACCTGCAAGCAAAAACCTGGTATCATTAGAAATGATCGTGGTGCAGTTAAATTGACAAAAAGCTTAACTGGCAAGAAGTTCTGTTAATGCCCTTCTAGGTGGAAGAGATTCAGCTTCGCAAGGTGGTATCAAAGCAGGCTTGGAGAGTTGTGGCAGTCATTTGTGCCCCTGTGTGTCCCTCCACCACAATCGTCTTTCTTTCTACAAAATAAGACACCAGCTGGTGGAGGGCATTCCTCCTGATTATCATTCACTTCGATTTTATTAGGGCTTCTTGATGTTGCACACGGTCAAATGCTGTCTTGATACCAGGGGCAGTAATTCCAGCTCTTTGCCTGTGTTTGAACCAAGCCTTTAATTGGGTCAAGGACCAAATGGCTCTGTCAGAAACCAAACTTGAGCATCAGTGAGCTGATTAATACTGTGTCAATGCCACTTTAATAATATTGTTGATGACCTCTTTCATCATTGTGAGAATTGTGCAGATGGTGAAAGAACTAAAAAGATGTGCTTTTACAGGGAGGTGATGGTGAGCTGCCTTCTTGAACATCTGCGGTTCATGTGCTGTAGGTAGATCTATGATGCAATTAGCGAGGAAATTCCAGGATTTTGACCCAGGAATGGTGAAGGAAGAGTGATATTTTTCTGAATCAGGATGGTGAGTTGCTTGGAGGGGAGCTTGGAGGTGGTGCTGTTCCCATGTATCTGATACAGATGTAACTGCTGTGGCTGACTCCGAAGGATCACAGCCAAACTAGTTCCTGGATTTATGCTTTGTACATTTACCTGGTGGACCAGTTCCTTCCTTGCAAGGCTCTAGCTGCAAGTAACAATGAGATGACCAGTGTTGTTTTTTTTTTTGTAAATATTGACCAGGGTAGCTGGGAGGATTCTCCTACTTTGATTGTGATTGTAGCATGGAAACTTTAGCATTCAGCTGAAGGGGCAGGAGGAATCTCAGTTTCATGCCTCTTTGGAGTGATACGGTCTCTGCCAGTGCAGCATCCACTCAATATGGCACTGGAGTGTTGATCTAGATTTTGTGTACAAGACTGTGGAGCAGGACGTGAACCCAGAACCATCTGACTAGGAGGGAGAGTTTTATCCACGTAGCTTTTACAGTCACAGATTGGTTTCTGTGGCATTCCCGCTAAGCGAGTGGGAAAACATCTGAGGGAAAAGACAGGAGCTGCCCTCAAGCTTTGTCATGCACAGTGGTATGAAGCAATCTCTCACTCGGGTTGTTGTGTTTCCACAGGCTCCTCAATTCTGGCCCTCCTGCTGGCTGGGTATTTGGCTCAGCAGTACCTTCCCCCACCCAAACCAAAGGTGATCGGTGTGGACCTTGGCACCACATATTGCTCAGTTGGTGTGTTCCAGCCGGGCACTGGCAAGGTGGAGGTGATTGCAGACAAGGCTGGGCGGAAGAGCCTGCCTAGCATGGTGCTGTTCACCAACCAAGAGGTACTGGTCGGGTATGAGGCACAGGAACTTGCAGATGCCAACCCACTGAATACTGTGTACGATGCCAAACGCTTCATAGGGAAGCAGTTCACACCAGAGGAGCTCAGAGCCGAAAGCAACCGCTACCAGTTTAAGGTAACAACACAGGTCTTGTTAATCATTAATTTCAGTTTTTGGACACAGGCATACCTTTTGGGAAGGTGAGCAGATAGGATTGGAAAATGACTTGGAAAGATATGCAGATAGATTTACCAGAAGGGCATCGGAGAATAAGAGGCTTTAGGAATGCAGAGAAAATGCGATTATTCAAATTGGAACAGAAATAGTTCAAAAGAAGCTTCAGGAGGACGTAGACATCTGCGTATAAAATCATAACCGAGAAATATGAAGTGAATCGTTTTGGAGTAAAGAATGAGGACAGGCAAATTAAATTTGACAATGATATTTAAAATGATAAATATTTTAATAGAGTGAAGGATCACAAACTTTTACAGTAGCAGTTGCTTTAGTTATGAGATGGTCAGGTCTGTCACTATAACATGAGTTCAGAAATAGTAGGAATAGATCTGTTACTGTATTGCAGACAGGTCTGTCACTATAAGGCTGGAGAATAGTACTGGTGGGGCCAGGTCTATCGCTGTGTATCATTGGAGTACAGTACTGGTGGAAACAGGCCAATTGTCATATAACATTGGGTTATGGTACTGGTGTGGGCAGGCCTGTCACTCTACATTATTGTGGTACGGTGCTGGTTGGGACAAGTCTGTCTCTGCCTTGAACTAAACTACTCGTCCTGTCACTTGTCAATCCATGTAGTGTGGTAGGTATGTTTCTGTTGAATAGCGATGAATGCAACTCGGTGGTTGGTTGATTTTTGAACGTGAGACTACATAGTTAAACTGAGAGACTATGGTATGCACATGTCGTATAGCTTGTCCTGCTGCTCAAAGACAGAATACTGGGACTAGTGTATTATATTTTGAGAAGATGTTAATTTGCAGTCAACCATTACCATGCCTTCTCTTAGAAGCTTATGTACTTCATGTGGTAATAGTATAGAAATATGTAGCAGTTGAATTAAGAATATCATGCAAGGAGTATCTTGGTATTCTTACTCTCTGTGGATATTGCTTAGCCTGTAAATCTTTGTTTTACAGATCCTCTACAATAAGGGGAATGCTGAGTTCTCAGTTACTGCTAATGAATCGCTGAGCATCACACCTGAGTACGTTGGCTCTCGGTTGCTGTTTGAACTAAAGAAGATGGCAGAGGAGTATCTGGGGGTACCAGTGAGCAAAGCTGTCATCTCAGTACCAGCAGAGTTCGATGAGAGGCAGAGGAACCACACGGTGAAAGCTGCACAGCTAGCAGGTAAGCTGGGGGCGGAGGTGATGGGCAGCGCTTTCTGACTTTATGTTGGCAACCTGCTTACTAACCTTCATCAATGATAGACACCTTCACCCAACCCAACTACCTTGCCCCTAACACCATGAGCTCTTATTTAGCAGCTTTATGTGTAGCATCGAAGGCCTTCTGGAAATCCAAATTGATCACATCCACTGGCTTCCTTTGTCTAACTTGCTTGTTAGCTCCTCAAAGAATTCTGACAGATTGGTTGGACAGTGAAGCCTTGCTGATTCAGCCGTATTTAACCATACACTTCCAAGTACTCCGCAATCTCGTTTTTAATAATTGACTCTAAAATCTCCCTCATTACCGAGGTTAGGCTAACCAGTTTATGGTTTCCAGTCTTCTGCCTCCCTCCCTTCTGAAACAGAGGTGTTACATCAGCAATTTTCCATCCTTGACTGCAGTGATTCCTAAAAGATCACCACCAATGCCTCCGCTGTCTCCTTCAGAACTCTGGGGTGTAACCCATCTAATCCGTGTGAATTATCCACATTTCGACCTTTCAGTTTCCCTAGCACCTTCTCCATAGTGATGGCCCCCAAACTTTCTGAACAGTATTGCCCACTTGCTGGACAATAAATGCTGGGCCAGCCAGGGGCACCCACATCCACTGAATTTAAAAAAAAAAAAAGTCCTTCAGCAGGGCTTCAAACCTTAAATGCTGATTTGTTATGCTCAGTAAGCCAAGCAGTCTCTCCATCAACTCCTCCTTTCAGTAATCACTGTGTTTGTCAAAGTAGGAAATGTGGATCAATCAACATCAAACACTACCAGGGGCAGATAGACTGAATTACACTCTGAAATTGCTTAAACTGTAAAGTTAGATTGTCTATCCTTTCATTTGTGTCTTTACTTACATCCATTCAGTATATTCCATACTCCTCATACAGCAAAAACATCATCGACTCTCTGTGGCATTTACTATCAAACTTCAGGCAGCTTTGTCCAGCAAAGCTCCATTCCACCAGAAATGGGTTTGTGACAACCTGAAGTCACATAATGTGTCAACCTTGCAGTCAGTGGTGACTCCTCTTTCTGCCTGAACGGTACTCAGACCTGATGGAGTCTCTGGTGTTGCTGCTTCAGTGCCTTCAGGAGGATGCATTTGATGTTTTTATGTGTGCATCTGTCTAGATGGTTACAGTAAATGTGGATATAGAGATTAATCCTCCTCTTGGACAGCTAGCTGTCATGAGGTGAGTAATACATTATGCAGAAATGAAGGAGGAGAGGTTATGACCATAATATACAAGTTGATTTCACTGTGACAAATTCTGGATTTGTCTGTGAACAGCGCCCATCCCTGCTACAGAAGTGAATTGAGGAAAGGATTTGTGGTGGAGCATCATGGTGTGTGTTTGGAACAAGAAAACAGCTCAACTTCCTTTTCCACAGATCAACACAAGCTACCTATCTTCTTGCCACATTCTTCAGTGCTTCCTACCATCATTTTCCCTTATTCCTTATTCCTCATTCCCAACAACCTGCTGTTCATATTATCTCAAACCTGCCACCACCTCATATCTCTCTATCTTATCTCTGCCTCGTATCTACCTATCCCACAGTCTCCTGAATGAAGTCTTTCTTTCCCACAACCTCTTCCTACCCCTTTTATCCTACTGCCTCTGCATATCCTTCAATCCTGCCACCACCTGCATCCCTCTATCCCATTACTGTCTCATATCCCTCTATCCCACAAGCTCCTCCGATCTCTTTAACCCACAGGCTCCTCCTATCACTTTACTCCATCACCTCTGCATATCATTCAGCCCTGCCACCTCCATGTGGCGTTTTTATACCTTCACTGCTTCTTTGCTTCTTTCCTTCTATCCCACCACATTGTCCTATCACTTTACCCCACCGCTTCTGAGTACACCTCAATCTTGTCAACTCTATTTATGCCTCTATTCTAGCCATTGCCTCATATTCCTAAGTCAGGCTGCCTTCACATATCCCTCTAGCCTGCTACCTTCTCATAATCATTAGTCATTGGTACATCCAGTTATCCCTTTAACATCCATTTGTACTGTATCTCCTTTGATTGTAATCAACATGTTGATTTCTCTTGGTTGGGTTGAGGTGGGGGGGATCATTGGTGGGTTGCGGGTTTGTAGGGGGTGTTGGGAGTGTGGAATAGGGATGGTAAATTCCACCTGGGCTTCCTTTTGAAAATGCTTTGTATTCTAATTTTCGCCCTGAAAGTGGCACACTGATGATATCACACTTGGCGCCCAGAGGGCTGTTAACCAGTTGAGTGAGACTTTTTTTGTTTGTGTGATAGGATTGGATATTCTGCGGGTGATAAATGAGCCAACTGCAGCGGCCATGGCGTACGGCCTTCACAAGGTGGATGTTTTCAATGTGCTGGTGGTGGACTTGGGGGGTGGCACCTTAGACGTATCCCTGCTGAACAAGCAGGGTGGAATGTTCCTCACCAGAGCAATGGCAGGTAAAGGAACCACGCCGTGTGGGCATTGTCACATCTTAATTTCAGGAGGGATGTGCTGACCTTGGTAGGGATACAGCATAGATTTGAAGTAGAGTTTGATCTAGGTCCTGGGGTAAGGTTCTGAGGAGAAATTAAATGAATGGGATTTGTATTTCCTCAAACCTGGAAAGTTAGGGGGTGATTTGATTTGAATTGATCGAGGAAATAGGGACAAACCTTTTGTGCTTATTCGGAAAATCAATGCATAAAATAAGAATTGGAAGAAGACCGGTCAGCCCTTTGATCCTGCTTTGACTGAACTATCCTGTACGATTGCCTCATTGTTTACTTCCCTGATTGACCAAAAGTCAATCATTTCTGTCCTGAGCATGCTCAGTGATTGGGCATCTACAACGTGCAGGATTTGGGAATTCTAGAGTAAGGGAACAAAACCTTAGAACAGGGAGAAGACAAAGGAAGATGCTAATGATCAGTCATCTCAGCCCCAGGACATCTCTGCAGGAATTCCTCAGTGTGGTGTCCTAGTATCTCTTCAGCTGCTTCATCAATAACCTTCCTTCCTTCCTTCATATGGATGGAAGTGGGGATGTTCGCCAATGATTGCGCAATGTTCAGATATGCAACAGAACTGGACAATATCTCGGTTTGGGCTGATAAATGGCAGGCAACATTCGTGTCACCCAATTGCCAGGCAGTGGCCATCTCAAACAAGTCAGAATCCAACCATCATCTCTTGTGGGAACTGTTGGGGACTAGCCATATAAATACTTTTTGACTTGCTGTTGCAGTCAGGGATTCAAGGAGCCAGCTCACCGCCACCTGCAGGACAATTAGGAATACGCAGTAAAAGATGACCGAGTCTGTGATGGTGGCATCTCATGATCGCCTATTCTGCAGAAGAGTTGGGTATTATTTCACATACAGCTAATAGAGGTGTGAAACACTCTCCCACAAAGAGTGGCAGAATGTTCCGTTCATAGTGTGAAAGCTGGGTTAATAACTGTTTGCTTAAAAAAAACACATTAAAAGTAGGTGAGTTAGGATACAAATCAGCCATTAACTCAAAGGACGGAATCATCTCCTCCAGTCCCTGTGTAATAATGGGCAAAACACCAGCCCAAGCATCTGTTGCTTCTTAGGATGAAGGGTGCTGATACAGTGGAATGGACTGCTTCCAGTTCTGTTCTTAATATCATCAGCACCAGCGTCATCTGCAACTAGGTCACATCAATGAATATAAAGATGAATAGTCAGTTCAGTTTCACAGAGGACTGGGATACAGAGCTGTTACACGACCCATAGCATTTCTCTTTCCTCAATAAGAAAAACTAGGATGTGTACAGCACTGTGTTAACTACGGAGTAAATTTTTTTTAACATTTGAAAGTTAGCTTAAAGCTCCCTCTGCTGTTTTAAACTGAAAGTAAAGCAAACTCTGCACTGTCCCCGTCAAACACGCTGAGGACAGAGATAGCACAGTGTTGGATAGAGAGTTAGGTTTCTTGAACTCTTTTAAGCCAAAAGTGAAGCTCTGCCCATACTGTCTCCTTGAAACACTCCCAGGACAGGTACAACATGGGGTTAAGCACAGGATAAAGTTTTTTTTGTTAAATTTTGGGATTATGGAAAAAGACCTGTGAGCGGAATGTGATAACTGGACATCAGAACATCTATTGAAGATAGCACAGGCACAGTGGGCTGGCTGGCTTTGCGTTGTGATGTTAAGATTCTCATCTGTCCAAAATTATGATTTCCTTCATATATTCTTGCAGGTAATAACCAGTTGGGCGGCCAAGATTTCAATCAGAGGTTGCTGCAGTTCCTGTTTAACCAGATACATCAGAGATACGGTACTGTGCCAACTGACAAGCAGGATGTGCACCATCTGCGCCAGGCTGTCGAAGCGGCCAAACTAAACCTGACCCTGTACGACTCGGTGCTGATCCGGGTACCACTGTCACTGCCAGGCTCCAGTGAAGCAGGACACGAGCTTGGAGGTGGCAGCAGTAAAGTTTTGTTTGAAGAAACAGTGACCAGGGACCTGTTTGAGGCACTGAACCAGGACCTGTTCAAGAAGATCCTGGACCCGGTGGAGGACGTGCTGTCCCGTGGTCACTTGGGCCGGTACGAGGTGGACGAGATTGTCCTTGTTGGCGGCTCCACCCGTATCCCGCGGATACGCCAGGTCATCCGCGAGTTCTTTGGCAAGGAGCCAAACACTTCGGTGGACCCAGACCTGGCGGTGGTGATTGGTGTTGCCTTACAGGCAGGGATCATGGGTGGCTCTTGGCCACTGCAGGTCAGTGCCCTGGAGATACCCAACAGGCATTTACAGAAAGTGAACTTCAACTAAACGGATTCCTTTTTTTTTTCCCCCCATTTTCCTCCCTCAACATTAGTCATAATGGATTGGAAGGCAACTTTTTATTCTGTCTCCCTCTCTGGATTGGAGGTGGATGAGTGAGCAGTTATTCTTAAAACAATAACCCGTCTCTGCAGAAAAGCCTCCCAAGCTTCTGTTAAATCATTCCGCAAAGCTGATTGCTGTAAATTTTGAGAGTTTTGCTTTTTCAGCACTTTGGACTTCCGCATTCCTTTTTTTTTTTAGAAAAAGAAGCACTTCATGAATGAACTGGATCTTATTTATACCAGGACAGCATTCGCATACTATTAGGCCAGTCGCCAGGTGTTGCTGCCTGTTGAAATCCTTGCAGCCTTTAGCGATTTGCACCGTTTATTTTCCCCTTTCATGTCTCACTAATGACTCCCTGTATCAAACTGACTCATTCTATTCCATGGGAATCTAGCCAAGGGAGCCTTCTGGACTTCTGCCACTACCCACACTATTCCTGTTCTGAACCAATCTGGGCTTCCACGCAGAATTAGGCTCGATTGTCACGGGGATAGGTGGCAGGAAAAGATTGGCTGTGTTCCTGCCTCTCTATGTGCTCCTGCACATGACACTGGATGCAAGGTGAAGAGCAGCGCTGACCTTGACCTGCCAACAGGTTTATTAAACTGGCTGTCAAAGAATGAGCAACCTTCAGAGAGGTGCGGAAGCAGGAAGTTGCTTCTCAATTGGAGATGTATGCAAGAGGAGGGAATGTTGTTAGTAAAGGACAGAGGATTTAAAAAAGGAGGTTCAGTAAATGGATTGACAGTGAATTGGATAATGAAGGAACGGAGTGGAAGTTATGAGAGAGTCAAAAAGATCATCTTCCAAGGATTCACCCAACAGACGGGGGAAGTGATAGCAAAAGATCAGTGATTCTACCTGAGGGAAGGTTTGTTTATTTAAAAATAATTTTTATACTTGTGGTGTTTTACTTGTTTAAACAGTGCCATAATCAAAAGTGTGAAGGTAAATTGATTTTATTAAATATATATTTATATATATTTTAAAAATTTTATGCATAAAGCAAATTGTCTTTATGACTCAAACCTGAAATGAAGACCATTTTTGTCTTTGGTGCAGATCTGCTTTAGAAAATCATTGCAATGGGTAAGCATTTAATAAATTATCCCCTGTGTTCTGCTCTGGGAGAGTCAGTCTAGGGCAGTAAGGCTCAGATATTTTGTTTTAATTTTTGGAATGTGCCTATAACTGGGATCATCAGTATTTATTGTCCCTCCCTAATTACCCTCATGGTGGTGAGCTGGCTATTTGAGCCATTGCCGTTCCTTTGAGTAAGCAAATACACATTGCCCTTTTGGGTGAGAATTTCAAAGGATTTTACCTGGTAACAGTGAAGAAACGGTGATACAGTTCCAACTGTTGATGTATTTGTTAGGGAAGATAATTTGCATGTGGTGGTATTCCTGTTTGCCCCAGCAAGTTGGTAAAATGCACTCTATAGATGATGGTGGAGGGAGCAGTTATCTTGAGTGGTATATAGGCTGCTAGTCAATGCAATTGCTTTGCCCTGGATGGTATCTAGCTACTTCAGTATGCAACTGCACACTTTCAGAGAAGTGGAGATTATTCTGTCATATTCCCTAATCTGCTTTGTTCACCTTGCCTAGCTGATAGGTAGGAGTATAGTTTTCACAGACCTGGGATATCTGTGGGATTATTGTGTCACAGCAACACTTTGCCATAGAGGAGCGCTCTCCGCAGGTGGGAGCCACAGTTGCTGTTGAGCAAGGTGGGGAAAAGGCTTGAGAATGGGTTATACTTTGTAAAATTTTACAAAGTAGAGATGATGCTCTTGTCAGTTAAGTAAGTATAAATAACATGATGAAAAATCACTTTTTTTTTTTTAAAAAAATCATTCATGGAATGTGTGGGGCTGGATGAACACAGCAAGCCGAGCAGGAAAGCTTGACGTTCCGGGCCTAGACCCTTCATCAGAAATGATTTCTGATGAAGGGTCTAGGCCTGGAACGTCGAACTTTCCTGCTCCTATGATGCTGCTTGGCCTGCTGTGTTCATCTAGACCCACACCTTGTTATCTTGGATTCTCCAGCATCTGCAGTTCCTATTATCTCTCATTCGTGGAATGTGGGCTTGTCTGTTTGGCCAGCATTTATTCCCTGTCTCTAGTTGCCCTTGAAAAGGTGGTGGTGAGCTGTCTTCTTGAACTGCAGCAGTCCGTCTGCTATAAGTGCTGTTAGGAAGCGAGTTGGAGAATTTTGAACTGGTACAGTGAAGTAATGGTGATTAAAGTTCCAAATTGGAATGGTGTGGGTGTTCCCGTGCATCTTCTGCCCTTCTCTTTCTAGGTGATAGAGATACTAGGTTTAAAGCATATGCCTTTGCATATACACCCCACAATATTCTAGTCTGCTGCTGAGGCAAATCGTACAGGACTAACTGTAAATGCAGTTACTGATTGCCACACAGCATTTATTGTGGAAACCTCTTGCACACTGGTCTCTGTGTAATTATCTTTCACACCCCCACTGTAATCTCTGTCAATCCTCACTGCTGTCTGTCCGTGGTTCTCAGTACTTGGAAAATCGTGGAACAGCAGGCACCAGGAGGAGAGAGACACAGACCAAGAAGGAGGGGGAGAAACTCTCGAAGCCCCATTGAGAGATATGTGTACCATTGCTGTAACTGGTCTTCCTGCTCGCTGAATTCCAGTCTACACTCTGGCCATGACATCTTGATGTATGACATGACATCTTGTTTGTACAAGTTAATGCCACACAACACATGATTATAGCAATAACAGGAGGTAGGAGCTGTGTCTTTTTGTAATATGTTTGCATTCATGAATGTTTCTTCAAAAGTTTGAACAAAACAATGGCTGAGAGAAATGTTTTGGGGCTTTTATTGTTCAGGGTTTGTATAGTTGCTTCATTTGAAGCAATTTAATTTGATCACTTAAAAGTGTTTCACTGCTGCAAATGGATGAGGATAAATTTCAGTTTTGTTTCAGTGCTAATCTCCACAGGAGAACCTATTCCCTCTCTAGGCCTCCAAGTGCTGGTCCTGTAATCATCACATTTCCACAATAACTGGGCCCAGAAAGCGGCCACTTGGCTAATCAGCCTCAAGTGGTAACAAATTCCACCTTCTTGCCGTTCTGCTGAAAGAAGTTTTCTCCTGAATCCCTCATTTGTGTTTATTGCTGTTGAAGAGGATGAAGTACTGCCTCCATAAAAGCCACCTTGTGAAGTAATAGTATTTTATATCAAATTGGGCAGCAGTGAACGAGGCCATTCAGCCCATCAAGTCTATGTTGTCTCTTTTTGGAAGAATTATTTAATGTTTGTTTTGCCTTCTAGTATTTATCTGATTTTTCATTTTTGGAAAGTTTCTCTTGAATCTGCTTCCACCATGCTTTCCAGACAGCTGATTCCAGCAACTCTGTTTCAAAATCCTAGTTCACACTTCAAGTAAGTTCTGGAAAGTGTAATTTGTCATTCACTGAAATCTTAGTGACATTTGATTTCCTCCTCCTCCCCCTCCCTGTCTTCCCTTTCCTGATTCCCCTCACCAGCAGTTGTGGTAGGTGATGTCAACATGGTCCTAGATCTAAGGAAGCAGTGTCTTTTGTATGTTTTTCAAAAATTTTCCTCTGTCTCCCTTTAGTGAATACAGTCCATTGAGTGGTCTAGCACTATGGGAAGAATTGAGACCACTGTCGTCATTCTACACCCCCTCCCCAACTGATTGTCAGTCGAGCGTCCTGTATCCTACTGATGGCTCAGTTGGTGTGTCTCCATCCTGTGGGCATGTGATGCTGTTTGGCCTCACCTATTGGGAATTCATGTTAACTTGGTATGGTCAAACACCCCAGCCCACACAATTCTCCACTGGTGGAATTTCTGCTGATCTTCTGCCAAAGTATGGCAGCTGTCCCGCCATCGCAACCACCACCTCAAGGCATTTACAGGGTTGAAATTAGTTACAAAGACCCAAGCACCTAGAAACTGATTTGGTGAAGAACTGAGGTTCCTCCAATTGTCTGGAACATCTTATACAGTATCTGTATGAGAAAGTACTGTAAGGTTTAATTTATTGTACTTTGTATGACTACTAGTATTGCCTTTGTGCATTACTGAAACCTTGACTGAAGAATAAATTAAAATGTGCCTCTGTTGGAACTGACTCCAGATGTGTGTGTCTCAATTTACGGCAATTTTGTCGTCTTCTTATGGTCAGGTGATTGTTTCTTTGAAGAGTGATCTCTCATTCTGAAATACTTCACTCCTCGCAAGACAACCAATTTGTGCTAGAGTTCAGCAGACTTGAAAGGCAAAAGTAATTAAACTTTCTTGTATTACCTGGTGCAAAGACAGTGCTACATGGATTTCACTCTGCCCCATCTCACCATGTAAATGTGGCCAACAATGCACATGTGCCTACCCAATTTTACTTTTACATGTTTTATTTCCTGTCCCTTGTGGGCATGATCAAGTCCAGTGGGAGATGAAGTCTCAGGGATTAGATTAACTGAATCTCCATTCACTGCAAAAGCAGCCCAGCTCTGCCCTCAGTTTTCAAAGACTGTAGTGTGTCAATGGTGACTCCAAAGAATGTGAAATGTGACATAGGGTAAGGGGAACATGCTGGGGTTGGAGGTGTGGTGAAACAGGTGACATTGGCCCCACGGTTCCTCACTTCATGCTTGAGCCTGTTCTATATGTATTGGAAGTGTGTGTTATCATGGTTTGTGAACAACTCCATTATTGTTGTAGGGGCCTGTTTAGCTTGGAAGGCTGGTTTGCAATACAGTGATGCCAACATCATGGGTTCTATTCCTGCACCAACTGAGGTTTCCATGAAGGACTCTGCCCTTTACCTGAGACACTGTGACCCTCCGATTAAACTACCACTTATCTCCCTTTTTCCCTCTCCCTCTAATGACAGTGTAGCCCTATTGTCCCCTAGACCCATGGTGAATTTTACCTTTAATTCTCTCTGTCTGGGCTTGAATGGGAGTTTGTCAAGGTCATAAGCTGAGCACTAACTGAGATCTGAAGAGCCCTGATGAGTATATATGCCCTATTGAAGAACTAGCGCATCTACAAGACTGAGGGCTGCAAATAGGCTTTAATGGCATATCCAATGAAGTGTCAGCTTGGAGAGCATATGCATGTGCAAAGGTTGATCCTATTAGGAAGGAGAAGGCCATTCCGCCTCTTGAACTTGTTATTTAGTTAATTCAATTCCATTTACCTGCTGACGCTGCATATCCCTTGCTGCCCTTACAAAGCTAAAATCTGTGGCCTGATCTGTACGGAAAAGGGTTAACAGAATTCACAACATTAAATTGTTTTTCTTTCTTCCTGGGTGTATCGTCTGTGTGGACAAGACAAATTTTGTCATACAAGGGCCAGTATTTGTTGCCATTCTGAATTGGGCTTGAACTGGGTGGCTCACTTGGCCGTTTCAGACTTGATCACATTGCTGAGGGCATGGATTCGCACAGGCCAGATCAGGTGAGAATTGTAGATTTCCTTCTCCGAAGGTCATTTATGAACCAGATGGGTATTCACAAAAATTGTTGCTACCAAGTCGCTGTTTGTGAGCCTAGTTTTCAGTTCCATGTGTTATTCAACTAAATAGTTCAACAGGCTGCTGTGAGTGGGATTTGAACGTGTCCCCACAGCATTCGCATGGATCCCAGAATTACTAATCTAGTACGTGACTGTCTTATTCCAGAATAGGGCCATGAAGAGATATGTATGATAATGTATTTACTCAGCTATGTACTTATATTTGCAGACAATAACAAATCAAATGTGGGTATGGTTAGTATGTTTGCAGATGGCACCAAAATTGAAGAGGTAGTGCACAGCGAAGGTTACCTCAGAGTACAACGAGATCTTGATCAGATGGGTCAATAGACTGAGGAGTGGCAGATGGAGTATAATTTAGATAAATGTGAGGTGCTGTATTTTGGTAAGGCAAATCAGGGCAGGACTTATACACTTAATGGTAAGGTCCTGGGGAATGTTGCTGGAAAAAAAAAAGAGACCTTGGAATGCAGGTTCATAGTTCCTTGAAAGTGGAGTCCCAGGTAGATAGGATAGTGAAGAAGGCATGTGGTATACTTGCATTTATTGGTCAGTGCATTGAGTATTGGAGTTGGGAGGTCATGTACAGGACATTGGTTCAGCCACGGTTGGAATACCACATTTAATTCTGCTCTCCCTGCTAAAGGAAGGATGAGGTTTATAAAATCATGAGGTACATGGATAGGGTGAATAGACGAGGTCTTTTCCCTGGGGTAGGGTAGTCCAAAACTAGTGGCCATAGGTTTACGGTGAGAGGGGAAAGATTTTAAAAAGGACCTGAGAGGAAACTTTTTAATGCAGAGGGTGGTGCACGTATGGAATGAGCTGCCAGAGGATGTGGTGGAGGCTGGTACAGTTACAACATTTAAAAGGCATCTGGATGGGTACATGAAAAGGAAGGGTTTAAACAGATATGGGACACAAGCTGGCAAATGGGACTAGATTTATTTAGGATACCTGGTCAGCATAAATGAGTTGCACCAGAGGACTGTTTCCGTGCTGTATATCCCTATAACTGTAAATACCTCAGTGTTTATCAGGGAATTTATTGTGGTGGACCATCTAATATAGAAGCAGAAATGGGCCATTCAGCCCCTTGAGCCTGCTCCCCCATTCAAAGAGGGCATGGCTGAACATAGAACATTACAGCGCCGTACAAGCCCTTCGGCCCTTGATGTTGCGCCGACCTGTGAAACCAATCTGAAGCCCGTCTAACCTACGCTATTCCATTATCATCCATATGTGTACCCCACGACCATTTAAATGCGCTTAAAGTTGGAGAGTCTACAACGGCTGCAGGCAGGGCATTCCACGCCCTTACTACTCTCTGAGTAAAGAATCTACCTCTGACATCTGTCCTATATCTATCATCCCTCAATTTAAAGCTATGTCCCTTTGTGCTAGCTGTCACCATCCGTGGAAAATTATTCTGATCTGATCATTCCTCAACTCTACTTTCCTGCTGTTTCCCCAGAACCCTTTATTCCTTTTACTGATTAAAAATCTGCCTATCTCATCTTGGACATACTTACCAACCCACCTTTGAAGCCCTTGGCACTAAAGAATTCCACAGATTCTCTATCCTCTGAAAGAAGAAATTCCTTCTCATCCTTGTTTTAAATATACAATCCCTTTATTATGAGATTATACTGTGTAGACCTAGACTCTCCCACAAGGGGAAATAATCTTTCCACATCTATCCTGTGCAGCTCTATTAGAATCTTGTATGTTTTCATAAGGTTACCTTCCATTCTTCTAAACTCCAACAAATACTGTCTCAAAAGACTGCCCGTCCGTACCCAGAGATCAACCAAATAAATCTTCTCTGGACTACCTCCAATGCCAATATATTGTTCCTTACAAAAGGGGATCACATCTCACAGTATCCCAACTATGGTCTGACTAGTGTGTTGTATTTTAGTGTCATAATTTTTTATTGTGTTTTAGCAAGATCTCCCTACTTTTGGACTCGTTCCCTTTGAAACAAAGGACAACATTCCATTTACCTTCCCCATTGCCTGTTAAAATTGTACACCACCATCTTGTGATTTATGTACAATGACTCCTTTATCCCTTTGTGTTGCAATATTAGCAGTCTGATATTTAATGATATTCAGCTCCTCTTCTTCCAGCAAAAGTGCATTATCTCACATTTTCCTACGTTATGTTCCATCTGTCAAGTTTTTGCCCACTCACTTAACCTACCTGTAGCCCACTGCAAATTCTTTGTGACACCCTCAGCACTTGCTTTCCCACCTATTTTTGTGTCATCTGCAAAGTTGGCTACAATACGTTCCTTACAAAAGTTGTATCATAGAACATAGAACAGTACAGTACAGGCCCTTCGGCCCATGATGTTGTGCCGATCTATTATCCTACTCTAAGATCAAACTACCCTGCACACCCTACATTTTATTATCCTCCATGCGCCTACCCAAGAGTCGCTTAAATGTCCCTAGTGTATCTGACTCCACTACCACGGCCGGCAACGCATTCCACGCACCCACAGCTCATGAAATGTGAAAGTTATATTGTAAAAAAATTGTGGAGCCGGGAGCCCGTATTCACTTTGGCTGCTCCATTTTTACATATTTGGTCAAGGTCTTTTCTATCTTGGTATTAATTGCAAATTTACCTTCAAAGTTTGCCTTTTTCCTCTTTGTTCTTTTACTGTGTTTTTTAAAATATTTTCAATCTTCAGTCTTACTACTAATCTTTATCACATAGTATAGTTTTCTCTATACTTCCCTGGTTAACAGTGAAAGATTTATCCCCTTCCTGGAAACCTTGTTCCTCACTGGGTTGTATCTTTGCTGTGAGCCATGAGCTATTTTCTTAAATATCTGCCATCGTTCCTCAATCATCTTTGCTGCTAATCTTCATTCCCAGTCTACTCCAGCCAGCTCTGCCCTTATTTCTTGTAATTATCTTTAAGTTTAGCACAGATGTTTCTGACCCAAATTCCTCTCTCTCAAACTGAATGCCAAATAATACCTTATTTCACTCACTGTTTCCTATGGGGATCTTTTACTCTGATATCATTCTTTAAATCTGCATCATTGCATATCACCAGGTCTGAAATAGACCAGTCTCTGGTTGGATCACTGACGTATTGTTCTAGGGGGAACCTGGGGCATGATAGAAGTGTGATCAGAAATAATATAAAGATATATAAGATGGAAAGGGGGGGATTTAATGTTAAGCAAAGTTAGAAAGGATAAAACATCCATGCATATCGAATGAGTTTACAACGGAGGTACCAGAGGCATAATTTCATATGGATTAAAGAATTGATTAGAAAAGGGAAAGATGCCATAGGAGAGGTGGACAGCTGATGTTCTTATCTCTCTGATTGTACATAAGAATCAGTTCCAGACAACTGGAGACCTTTAGGTTAACATTGATCATATGAAAGATAATCAACCAAAAAGAGAATAGAAATCCTCAATCAGCGGTTTGGTTGACAAATAGGATAGCATTGCTTTACCAATCTCATTGAATTCTTTCAACAGTTAACAGAAAGGTTTACATAAGGATAACTTTGTAGAAGTAACATGTGAAAAATGTTAGTATTGCTTGAAAATAAAAGATATTGTGTAAGAATTTCACTTTACATGCAACTATTTGTGAGCAATACCAATTCAAGAGGTGAGCTAACATTATACTTCATAAAAGTAGAGAGTTAATGGTTGGCAAATGGTCTCTGGTCGAGAGATTGCCTTGGAGAGTGCACCAATTAATGGTGATTGACAGTTAACTGACAAGCTTTGTTTAAGTTTCAAACCAGATGAGTTGAATTTAAATATTCCCATAAGGCCGTGCCTAGTTCATCTAGTTTCAACAGTTAATTTTCATTTAGCTCCCTTCCCCACTTCTCCCTCTCCTTTGATGGTCTTCACATGTAAATTAATCAAATAGAGAGCATGGCTGATTTACTGGTGATGGTTAAAAGATAGAAAAGAAAAGCAACACCATGAGTAATTTGGTAATGAGAAAAAAAATTCAGTTATGTGCGAGAACACAGAATCATGCAGCACGGAAACAGACTCTGCATTCCAATCAGTCCATGCTGACCATAATCTCAAACTAAACTGGTTCCTTCTGCTGTACTTGGCTCATATCCCTCCAAATATTTCTTAGTCATGTACTTATCTAAATGTAGTTTAAACGTTGTAACTGTACCTGCCTCCACTACTTCCTCTGGAAGCACATTCCATGCACAAACCATTTCTCAGTGTTAAAAAAAAATTGCCCCCTCTATAAGGTCACCTCACAACCGTCTACGCTCCAGTGGGAAAAAGTCCCAGCCTATCCAGCCTCACCCTATAACTCAAACGCTCCATTCCCAGCAACATCCTGGTAAATCACTTATGAACACTCTCCGGCTTAAAAATATCCTTCCTGTAACTGGGACACCAGAGCTGGATATGGTGCTCCAGAAGAGGCCTCACCAACCTCTTGTGCAATATACATGACTTCCCAACTCATACTCAAAAGTTCTGAGCAATGAAGGCAAGCGTGCCAAACGTCTTCTTAACCACCCTATCTATATGTGATGCAAATTTAAAAGAATTATGTACCTGGAACCCTAGGTCTCCCTCCGTTCTACAGCATTACCCAAAGCCCTACTTTTAATTTTATAAGTTCTGCCCTTGTTTTTTTAACCAAAATACAATGCCTCATATTTTTCCAAATTAAACTCCATCTGCCACTTTCTGGATGTCCCAAAAAATGCCATGCCTAATATTAGAACATGAGGAGCAACAGATTCTGCTTATAAAACAAAAAATTATTTTGATTTTCTTCTTCCCTAAACTTTTCACATTCCCTTTTGTCTTCTGCTCGTCTGCTGACCATGTTCTTAATGGATGGCTTTATTCTTTAGTTTCAATTTTTCTCCCCACATTTTTCGAATTTCATCTCGATTGCACAACAGCATTGAAACACTTGAGATTCGATGTTTGTTTGCATTTTGTTTTAATGAGTTGTGACAGAGAACTGGGCCTTCCCTTATTCTTGCAATCTCAGTAATGTACATTTAACGGCAGAAAGTGCTGCATGCTTTGATGTATCAACAGTGACTGGTTTTGTTTGGCTGGATTTCTTCCTCCTTTACCAGAAGCAAAAATATGTGTAGTAATCGATCCATTTTCCCTTGCAGTTCGCAGCCCACCCTTGCCTGCAAAAGCAGAACATCAGAAATGAGAGATTAGCCAGAGAGAATCGCAAGAGCTCCTGGAACATGTTTATTGATGTGAGATAACAACTATCTATGAAGCACCGCTCTTTCCCTCACAGTTTTCTCATCATCTCTCATGAAATTATGATTGTTTCAGTGTCCAGTAAAATTAAGACTTAATACACAGCGGCAGCTCTCCTTGTGTGTGTGCCGATGACAGATTTTCTTTGTTGTGTTTCACCAGATTCTCTCATTATAAAACGAGTGGGCCTACAGTAGTTGTCAAATAATGTTGGGCACAAGGAGGACACAAAGAACTCTGCTATGATATTGGATGGAGCCAATTTACAGAATCCTTGCTTGTGTTTTAATTGCCAAATAGAGTAATAGATTTACAAAGATCTACAGCACAGAAAAATGCACTTTAGCCCATTGAGTCTGTGCAGGTCAAAAACAACCACCCAACTATTCTAATCCCATTTCTAGCAATTGGCCCATAGCCTTCTGCACCTTGACATTGCAAATATACATCTAAATACTTCTTAACTGTGAGAAGGGTTTCTGCCTCTCCCACCCTTACAGGCAGTGAGTTCCAGATTCCCACCACCCTCTGGGTGAAAAAGATGTTCCTCACGTCTCCTCTAGACCTTCTTGTCCTTATCTTAAATTTATGTCCCCTGGTCATTGATCCCTCCATCGGGGGGAAATATTTCTTCCTGTCTACTCTATCTATACCTCTCAATATTTTATACATTTCAGTCATGTCCCCTCTCCTCTGCTTCAAGGAAGCCAAATATGTTTGTCTAATCTCTCTTCATCACTGAAACTCTGCAGTCCAGTCAATGTCTTGGTAAATCTCCTCTGCAGCCTCACCAGTGTTATCACACCCCTCCAGTAATGTGGATTCCAGAATTGCATATAACTAAAATTGATTTTAATTGCTGTAAGAATTCCATAACACTCCCTCACTCTACTGCTATCTCTACTACAGCCTTACTAAAACACACCCCTTACTATAACACTCTATAACACACTCAGACTGTGTCATTATCTGTAACGCACACCTCACTCTTAACGGTTTCAATAACACACACTGATCACTGTCACACCCTCTATGATAACAAGGTGTGGGGCTGGATGAACACAGCAGGCCAAGCAGCATCATAGGAGCAGGAAAGCTTGACATTTCGGGCCTAGATCCTTCATCAGAAATGCTGATTTTCTGATGATGATGATGATGATGAATTTCTGATGAAGGGTCTAGGCCCGAAACATCAAGTTTTCCTGCTGCTGTGATGCTGCTTGGCCTGCTGTGTTCATCCAGCTCCACACCTTGTTATCTCGGATTCTCCAGCATCTGCAGTTCCTATTATCTCTGATACACCCTCTATGATGTTGCTTACCATATCTCTCTCCATAACTCCAACAGTGGTGTGGAGGTAATGCCTCTGGAATAGCAATTCAGAACCACCGAGACTAATATTCTAGGGAATCGGGTTTGAATCACACCGTGGCAAATGATGAAATTTGAATTCAATTTAATAAAAATCCGGAATTAAAAACTAATTTAATGATATATAGGAGCAAATTACTACAGATACTGGAATCTGTACTGAAAACAACAAAAGCTGGAGATCACAGTGGGTCAGACAGCTTCCATGTAGAGAGAAAGCTAACGTTTCGAGTCTACATGACTCTTCATTCAAGCTGAAGCTGATGAAGAGTCATCTCGACTCGAAACGTTAGCTTGCTCCCTCTCTGTGGATCCTGTCTGACCTGCTAATGACATGTATGTCAATCATTGTCCATTATCATAAAAATCCAGTGGATTCACAAATATCCTTCAGGGCAAGAAACCTACCATCCTTACCGAGTATGGCTTGCATGTGACCCACAGAAATGCGGCTTATTCTTAACCGCCCAAGAGATAGCCAACTAAACCACTCAGCAGGGTTTAAGAACACTCTAACTGATCTCTGTTTATTATTGAGGTGCCTATGTGTACCCACAGCATCATTGCAATATTGGAAATCTGATTATCGGAAACGGTTGTGTTTCATCACTCAATTATAACCTCAATGTTTAAACACTTTAAAAGAGAGAGAAAAAAGATTCGGACTTTAACATACCAGGCCTCCATTCCTTGTTGATTCGCTATTATTGCGGCACAATTGATATCAGCTTCTATGTTTGCATCATCGTGGAGGAAAACTACAACAATAAAAAAAATGTGAAAATTAGAAACTATATATTTCCGAGCTGTTGTATGGGCCAGGGTTGGAAATACTGAGAAGGGACGGTGTTTGATGTTTTAGATGCTGTGCTGTGGCGTATTGAGGGTCTACATTTAGCAGCTCAGCAGTGAGTGGAGACAACATGAACATCTGTAGAAAATGTCAGGCCTTTCCTACTCAACAAGGCTCCACAATCACCGATGAGATGGATGGACAGTGAACCTGCCTATTCTCATTGGGTCGGAGAGTGAGGTTGGGGGGGATGTGGGGTAAAGAATGCTGGCCAGGACACCAAGACAGGCTCATTCTCACTTTTGTTAGATCATAGAATCATAGAATCCCTACAGTGTGGGAACAGGCCCTTCTGCCCAGAAAGTCCACACTGACCCATCTCCCTATTACCCACCTAACCTACACATCCCTGAACACTATGGGCAATTTAGCGTGGCCAATCCGTCTAGCCTGCATGTGTTTGGACCGTGGGAGGAAACTGGAGCACCCGGAGGAAACCCACACAGACACGGGGAGAATGTGCAAACTTCACATAGACAGTCGCCCGAGGCTGGAATTGACCCCGTGTCCCTGGTGCTGTGAGGCAGCCGTGCTAACCACTGTGCCGCCCCAAATGGCACAATCCGGGTCATTCTGTATCTGCAGCACATCTTTCACCGTCTGTGAGATTCCTTTATCTGTTCAAATCAATGGTTAAAGTTTATTGGGCAAGGGGTGGAATAATCTTCCCATTTGACCATCACCCATTCTTTTCCTATTAGCTGAGGTGAAAATGTTACTGTGTACCAAATGGTAACATGGAAACTGCACCATCCCCCTGAACCAGCTCATTTCTGATGAAGGGTTTAGGCCCGAAACGTCAAGTTTTCCTGCTC
>JAHRHZ010000061.1:25722799-25735665 GCA_024137785.1 Ginglymostoma cirratum
CTATCGCTGTTGCAAGAGGGAAGAGAAGGGGTGAGGACGGAAGTGCTGGAGATGGGTTGGACCTGATTGAGGGCCCTGTCAACAATGGTGTCTTGGAGTCAGAAACACCCGCATTTCTGATGAAGGGTCTAGGCCCGAAACGTCAAGCTTTCCTGCTCCTATGATGCTGCTTGGCCTGCTGTGTTCATCCAGCTCCACACTTTGTTATCTCTGACATTTTGGAGGCTGCCTTTTTGAAGTTTCCATGGAGAGCGGATTGTTGGATGGGATTGTGAACGCGTGACAGGAGGTGGTGTTGGGAGAGGGAATTGAGTCAGAGGGAAGGGGATGGGAGGAAGGTCCAAGAGGGCCATGCGTTTCTTTGAGTTATGGCATCTTATAGGCCTTGATATATGCAAGGAAAAGAAAGAGTTTCAGGTTAACACATCGAATGAGCCGGAGGATGAAGTGGAACTGTGGAGTGGTGCAGCCCTGAGCCAGCCTGTTGCGATGTTGTTGGAGTGAATGCTTAGGTTAAAGACTTGGAATTGTTTGTGGCTCATAATATTTATGACACACAAGTGCCAGACAACTACCATCTCAAATGGAGAGAAGATAGACATCTTCCTTCAATATCCAATAGCGTTACCATCGCTGAATTCCCAAAAATTAGCATCCACCAGAGCCTGAAATGGAACATCCAAAGAAACAGTATAGTTACAAGTCAGGTTTGAGTTTGGGAAAATTGTGATAAGTATTTGACCTCTAGTCTCCCCAGTGACTGTCCACAAGGAACAAATGAGGTGAATGATCGAGTCCTCTCCATTTGCCTTGATAAATAGCCAACAACTATCAAGGGCTAGAGATAACAAGGCATAGAGCTGAATGAACACAGCAGGCCAAGCAGCATCAGAGGAGCAGGAAAGCTGACATTTCGGGCCGCGACCCTTCTTCATCAAGGGCCTTGACAACATCCAGGATGAATCAACCTCCTTCATTGACACCACACTCACCACCATCAGCATTCAATCCCTTCACCACTGACAGGTATTCCATTCTGGTACAACAAACAGGGATAGCACGAGGAGGTTTGGCGGGGTATGGGCCAGGAGCAGGTAAGTAGGACTAGTTTAGTTTGGGATTTTGTTTGGTATGGACTGGTTGGACCAAATGGTCTGTTTTTGTGCCGTATGACTCTGTGACTAGGTGGCAGCACTGTGCACCACCTCACCAAGACAGAGCCTTCCAAACCCATGTCCACTTCCATCTAGACAGACAAGGACAGCATGTACATGGAACACCGCCACCTAGAACAAAGAACAAAGAACAAAGAAAATTACAGCACAGGAACAGGCCCTTTGGCCCTCCAAGACTGCGTCGATCCAGATCCTCTATCTAAACCTGTCGCCTATTTTCCAAAGATCTGTATCCCTCTGCTCCCTGCCCATTCATGTATCTGTCTAGATACATCTTAAATGACGCTATCGTGCCCGCTTCTACCACCTCCGCTGGCAACGCATTCCAGGCACCCACCACACTCTGCATAAAGAACTTTCCACGCATATCTTCCTTAAACTTTTCCCCTCTTACCTTGAAATTATGACCCCAAGTAATTGAGTCCCCAATCTGGGGAAAAGCTTCTTGCCATCCACCCTGTCTATACCTCTCATGATTTTGTAGACCTCAATCAGGTCCCCCCTCAACCTCCGTCTTTCTAATATAAATAATCCAAATCTACTCAACCTCTCTTCACAGCCAGTGCCCTCCATACCAGGCAACATCCTGGTGAACCTCCTCTGCACCCTCTCCAAAGTATCCACATCCTTTTGGAATGTGGCAACCAGAACTATACGCAGTATTCCAAATGTGGTCAAACCAAAGTCCTATACAACTGCAACATGACCTGCCAACTCTTGTACTGAATAGCCCGTCTGATGAATGAAAGCATGCCTTATGCCTTCTTGACGCTCTATGCCACTCTATCCACCTGCGTTGCCACTTCAGGGTACAATGGATCTGAACACCCAGATCTCTCTGTGCATCAATTTTCCTTAGGGCTTTTCCATTTACCGTATAGCTCGCTCTTGAATTGGATCTTCCAAAATGCATCACCTCGCATTTGCCTGGATTGAACTCCATCTGTCATTTCTCTGCCCAACACTCCAATCTATCTATATTCTGCTGCATTCTCCGACAGTCCCCTTCACTATCTGCTACTCCATCAATCTTAGTGTCATCTGCAAACTTGCTAATCAGACCATTTATACCTTCCTCCAGATCATTTATGTATATCACAAACAACAGTGGTCCCAACATGGATCCCTGTGGAACACCACTGGTCACAGTTCTCCATTTTGAGAAACTCCCTTCCACTACAACTCTCTGTCTCCTGTTGCCCAGCCAGTTCTCTATCCATCGAGCTAGTACACCCTGGACCCCAAGCGACTTCACTTTCTCCATCAGCGTACCATGGGGAACTTTATCAAACGCCTTACTGAAGTCCATGTATAAACCCATGCTGCCTATCACTAATAAGCCCATTTTCTTCCAATGTAAATAGATCCTATCCCTCGGTATCTTCTCCAGCAGCTTCCCTACCACTGACGTCAGGCTCACGGGTCTATAATTACCTGGATTATCCTTGCTACCCTTCTTAAACAAATTGCATTAGCAATTCTCCGGTCCTCCGGGACCTCACCCGTGCTCAAGGATGCTGCAAGGATATCTGTTAAGGCCCCAGCTATTTACTATCTCGCTTCCCTCAGTAACCTGGGATAGATCCCATCCGGACCTGGGGACTTGTCCACCCTAATGCCTTTTAGAACACCCAACACTTCCCCCCTCCTTATGCCGACTTGACCTACAGTAATCAAACATCTAACCCTAACCCCAACATCCGTCATGTCCCTCTCCTCGGTGAATACTGACGCAAAGTACTCATTAAGAATCTCACTCATTTTCTCTGACTCCTCACATAACTTCCCTCCTTTGTCCTTGAGTGGGCCAACCCTTTCTCTAGTTACCCTCTTGCTCCTTATGTATGAATAAAAGGCTTTGGGATTTTCCTTAACCCTGGTTGCTAAAGATATTTCATGACCCCTTTTAGCCCTCTTAATTCCTCGTTTCAGATTGGCCCTACTTTCCCGATATTCTTCCAAAGCTTCGTCTGTTTTCAGTTGCCTAGATCTTATGTATGCTTCCTTTTTCCTGTTTGCTCGTCTCAAGTTCTCCTACAAGCCACTCACCATCCTGACTTGGAAGTATATCACCATTCCTTCAGAGTTGCAGAATTAAAACCCTGGAATTCCCTACCGAAGGGCATTGTGGGTGTCCCTACAGACCACAGACTGCAGTGGTCCAAGAAGGTAGCTCAGCTATACCATCTCCATAGCAATTGGGGTTAGGCAATAAATACAGGTCCAGGCAGTGAAACTCACATCCCATGAATGTATATAAAACAAACAAAGTTACATTCTTGAAGAAATTCACATGAAACGAGTGAAACTCATTGGACTGACATCTTCCAATTTGATGCCATTAAGCTAAATTACGTTATATTAGTCAACAAGGTAAAACCTTATGGTATCATTTGAAACAACAAGGTGTGGAGCTGGATGAACACAGCAGGCCAAGCAGCATCAGAGGAGCAGGAAAGCTGACGTTTTGGGTCGAGACCCAAATGGGTCGAGACTTCAGAAATGGGGGAAGGGAAGGGGGTTCTGAAATAAATAGGGAGAGACGGGGAGGCGGATAGAAGATGGATAGAGGAGAAGATAGGTGGAGAGGAGACGGACAGGACAGGACGGGGATGGAGCCAGTAAAGGTGGGGAGTTAGGGAGGGGATAGGTCAGTCCAGGGAGGATGGACAGGTCAAGGAGGTGGGATGAGGCTAGTAGGTAGGAGATGGGGGTGCAGCTTGAGGTGGGAGAAGGGGATAGGTGGCAGGAAGGACAGGTTAGGGAGTGGGGGGCAAGCTGGGCTGGTTTTGGGATGCGGTAGGGCGAGGGGAGATTTTGAAGCTTGTGAAGTCCACATTGATACCATTGGGCTGCAGGCTTCCCAAGCGGAATATGAGTTGCTGTTCCTGCATCCTTCGGGTGGCGTCGTTGTGGCACTGCAGGAGGCCCAGGATGGACATGCCGTCTGAGGAATGGGAGGGGCAGTTGAAATGGGTTGAGACTGGGAGGTGCAGTTGTTTAGTGCAAACCGAGCGCAGGTGTTCCACAAAGCGGTCCCCAAGCCTCCGCTTGGTTTCCTCGATGTAGAGGAGGCCACAACGGGAACAGCGGATGCAGTATACCACACTAGCAGATGTGCAGGTGAACATCTTCTTGATGTGGTAAGTCTTCTTGGGGCCTGGGATTGGGGTGAGGGAGGAGGTGTAGGGGCAGGTGTAGCACTTCCTGCAGTTGCAGGGAAAAGTGCCGAGTGTGGTGGGGCTGGAGGGGAGTGTGGAGCGGACAAGGGAGTCGCGGAGGGAGTGGTCCCTCCGGAAGGCAGATAAGGGTGGGGAGGGAAAAATGTCTTTGGTGGTGGGGTCAGATTGCAGATGGTGGAAGTGTCGGAGGATGATGCGTTGGATCTGGAGGTTGGTGGGGTGGTACATGAGGACGAGGGGGATTCTGTTTTGGTTATTATTGCGGGGTGGGGGTGTGAGGGATGAGTTGCAGGAAATGCGGGAGACACGGTCGAGGGCGTTCTTGACCACTGAGTGGGGGAAAGTTGCGGTCCTTGAAAAACAAGGACATCTGAGAAGTTCGGGATTGGAATGCCTCATCCTGGGAGCAGATGTGGCAGAGGCAAAGGAATTGGGAATAGGGGATGGCATTTTTGCAGGAAGGTGGGTGGGAGGAGGTGTATTCTAGGAGCTGTGGGCGTTGGTGGGCTTGAAATGGATATCGGTTTCTAGGTGGTTACCAGAGATGGAAACAGTGAGGTCCAGAAAGGAGACAGACGTATCAGAGATGGTCCAGGTGAATGTAAGTTTGGGGTGGAAAGTGTTGGTGAAGTGGATAACTGTTCGAGCTCCTCGTGGGAGCACGAAGTGGCGCCGATACAGTCATCAATGTAATGAAGGAAGAGATAAAAGGTACTGCAGATGCTGGAGAATCCGAGATAACAAGGCGCGGGGCTGGATGAACACAGCAGGCCAAGCAGCATCATAGGAGCAGGAAAACTTGACGTTTCGGGCCTAGACGCCCAATGGTTTCAATATGAACTTCACAAGCTTCAAAATCTCCGCACCACCTACCGTATCCCAAAACTAGCCCAGATCGTCCTCACCTCCTTAACCTGTCCTTCCTCCCACCTAACCCCTCCTCCCACCTCAAGCCCCACCCCCATCTCCTTACCTCATCCCGTCCCTTTGACCTGTCCGTCCTCCCTGGACTGACCTATCCCCTCCCTAACACCCCATCTTTACTGGCTCCATCCCCGCCTCTTTGATCTGTCTGTCTCCTCTCCACCTATTTTCTCCTCTATCCATCTTCTATCCGCCTCCCCCTCTCTCCCTATTTATTTCAGAACCCTGTTCCCCTCCCCCATTTCTGATGAAGGGTCTAGGTCCGAAATGTCAAGCTTTCCTGCTCCCCTGATGATGCTTGGCCTGCTGTGTTCATCCAGCTCCACACCTTGTTATCTTGGATTCTCCAGCATCTGCAGTTTCTACTATCTCGGTATCGTTTGAAATTTGCTATTATCAATTACGAGTTAGTTTGTGACTGGTGTTTAACTTCAAAAGTGGAGCTGTTTCTGTTTGCCAATGCGTACAATTAGCGAAAAGTTGCAGACGGCTCCTAGTAGAATTTTGTCCTCTAATATATACAATAACCGTATTATCCTGTTTCCACTGCCCTTACTGAAATTCCTCCATATGACTGCAGTTTAGTCTTTTATTAATATTACAATTATCTCCTACATTTCCAATTTCCACATCCTTAATAATAAGCCTGAGCTTGGAACATTTAAGTTACCTTCAGGTTGTATCTAGTTCTCTGCAATGCTACAGAATTTTGCGAGCGTCCTTCTTAATCGTTACATTATCAGATTAGCTCAATACCACTTCCTTGTAGAAACAAATAAAATAGGAGCTGAAATCAGTGATTAGGCTCTGAGTGCCTGCTCTGCTATTTGTTGTGATCATGGCTGGTCATTCAATTTAATAGCATGTTCCCACATTTCCCCCACATTCTTTAATCTCTTTAGTTTGAAGTGCTATACCCGGGTCCCTCCTGAAATCATACAATGTTTTGGCCTTGACTGCTTTCTGCGGCAGAGACTCCACAGGCTCGCCACTGTCTGGATGAAGGAATTTCTCCTCATCTCAGTCTTAAAAGGCCTAACTCTGTATCCTTAGACAGTGATCCCTGGTCCCGAATGCCCCTGATCATCAATATCATTCCCTCATCTAACCTGTCTAGCCCTGTTAGAATTTGGTATGTTTCTGTGAGATCTTCCCTCATTCTTCTAAACACTAGTGAACATAATCTTCACTGATTCAACTTCTCATGCGTCAGTCCTGCCATCTCAGGAACCAGGAATTCTAAATTCATTAATATTTCTTTGTAATTGTAGTTCCTCCACCTGAAGCTTGATCACAGTTATTCAATGGAGTGAAACACAGGTGGTTTGATATTAACATGTCTTTATTTCAGCATGCTGTAACAGACACTGTTCCTGTTTGAGGTTTCCACTGTTTTAACAATGCAGGACTAGATAGCGAAAGTGTCCCATGGTCTGATGTGTCAAAGCAAGACGATTCGATCAACACGATCTCCTCCACCTTTACCAGAAGCAAAAGAATGTGTAATAATCAATCCATTTCCCCTTGCAGTTCTTAACCCAGGAACTCCTGCAAAACCAAACATCAGAAACATGAGTCAATTAGCAAGAATCACCTTGTGTCTTTAAATTGGCTGGAGGTATTGGGATCGTCTTCCTCTGTCCCCCAACATCATGCCCCCAACCCTCTTCTTCTGAAGGTGCTGACTCATCTGAGGGTAAAATAATCTATAAAGAGCTGACTCAATAATCATTTCCCCTGAAAGCAGACAGCAAAATGCTGTGGTCGCTGGAGATCTGAAACGCAAACAGAAAATGCTGGAAAAACTCCACAGATCTGGCAGCAGCCTGTGATGAGAGAGAGGGCTTATATTTCAAGTCTGATGTGCTTCTCCTTGACACCTGAAGAAGGAGTAAGACTCCAAAAGCTTGTGCCTTCAAATAATCCTGTTGGACAAACATGGTGACGTGTGATTTTTGACTTTCAGAACAGTAAACCTGTCACTAATTCTAGGAATGCACTAGAAATTATTCTCAATTAGACAATACCAGACTCTCCCATGAGCTAAGTACCTAAGCATTAGGAATCTGCATGTATTTCTAAATACCGAGCTTAACGCTGAAACATGATAACGAGTTAAGAAATAGGGAGAGAGTGCAGCTAAACATGTGGCTACAGGGCTGGTGCAGGAGGGAGGGCTTCCATTATGTGGATAATTGGAACACATTCGGGGGAAGGTGGGACCTGTACAGTAAGGACGGGTTGCACCTGAACCGGAAGGGCACAAATATCCTGGGAGGGAGGTTTGCTCGAGCTGTATGTGATGGTTTAAACTAGATTGGCAGGGGGTGGGGAACCGGATTTATAATTCAGAGGATGAAGTATTTGGCCTTCCAACAGACACAACAAGGAGTGAGTTTAAAATTGTTTCAGAGATAGTAGGAATTGCAGATGCTGGAAAATCTGAGATAACAAGGTGTAGAGTTGAATGAACACAGCAGGCCGAGCAGCATCAGAGGAGCAGGAAAGCTGACATTTCGGGCCTAGACCCTTCTTCAGAAATGGGAGAGGGGAAGGGGTTTCTGAAATAAATAGGGAGAGAGGGGAGGCAGATAGAAGATGGATAGAGGAGAAGATAGGTGGAGAGGAGACAGACAGGTCAAAGAGGCGGGGATGGAGCCAGTAAAGGTGAGTGTAGGTAGGGGGTTAGGGAGGATATAGGTCAGTCCAGGGAGGATGGACAGGTCAAGGAGGAGGGATGAGGTTAGTAGGTAGGAGATGGGGGTGCGACTTGGGTGGGAAGAGGGGATAGGTGGGAAGAAGGACAGGTTAGGGAGGTGGGGATGAGCTGGGCTGGTTTTGGGATGCGGTAGTGGGAGGGGAGATTTTGAAGCTTGTGAAGTCCACATTGATACCATTGGGCTGCAGGCTTCCTAAGCGGAATATGAGTTGCTTTTCCTGCAACCTTCAGGTAGCATCGTTGTGGCACTGCAGGAGGCCCAGGATGGACATGTCATCTGAGGAATGGGAGGGGGAGTTGAAATCGTTCGCGACTGGGAGATGCAGTTGTTCAGTGCGAACCGAGCATAGGTGTTCTGCAAAGCGGTTGCCAAGACTCCGCTTGGTTTCCCCGATGTAGAGGAGGCCACAACGGGTACAGCGGATACAGTATGCCACATTGGCAGATGTGTAGGTGAACATCTGCTTGATGTGGAAGGTCTTCTGGGGGCCTGGGATGGGGGTGAGGGGGGAGATGTAGGGGCAGGTGTAGCACTTCCTGCAGTTGCAGGGATAAGTGCTGGGTGTGGTGGGCTGGAGGGAAGAGTGGCGCGGACAAGGGAGTCACGAGAGAGTGGTCCCTCTGGAAAGCAGATAAGGGTGGCGAGGGAAAAATGTCTTTGGTGGGTGGGCCTGTCCCGCGGGCCCGACCAGCCCCCCTCCACTGACACACTCTTCCGCTTAGCCGAACTCGTCCTCACCCTCAACAACTTCTCTTTCAATTCCTCCCACTTCCTACAGGCAAAGGGGGTGGCCATGGGTACCCGCATGGGCCCAAGCTATGCCTGCCTCTTTGTAGGTTACATGGAACAATCCCTCTTCTGTACCTACACTGGCCCTAAACCCCAACTCTTCCTCCATTACATTGATGACTGTATCGGCATCGCCTTGTGCTCCCACGAGGAGCTCAAACAGTTCATCCACGTCACCAACACCTTCCACCCCAACCTTAAGTTTACCTGGACCATCTCCAACACTTCTCTCTCCTTCCTGGACCTCTCTGTCTCCATCTCTGGCAACCACCTAGAAACCGATATCCATTTCAAGCCCGCCAACTCCCACAGCTACTGAGAATACATCTCCTCCCACCCACCTTCCTGCAAAAATGCCACCCTCTATTCCCAATTCCTTCTCCTCTGCCGCATCTGCTCCCAGGATGAGGCATTCCACTCCCGGACATCTCAGGTGTCCTTGTTTTACAAGGACCGCAACTTCCCCTCCTCAGTGGTCGAGAATGCCCTCGACCGTGTCTCCCACATTTCCTACAACTCATCCCTCACACCCCCTCCCTGCAATAACAACCAAAATAGAATCCCCCTCATCCTCACGTACCACCCCACCAACCTCCGGATCCAATGCATCATCCTCCAACACTTCCGCCATCTGCAATCCGACCCCACCACCAAAGACATTTTTCCCTCCCCACCCTTATCTGCTTTCTGGAGGGACTACTCTCTCCTGGATCCCCTTGTCCGCTCCACACTCCCCTCCAGCCCCACTACACCCGGCACTTTTCCCTGCAACTGCACGAACTCCTACACCTGCCCCTACACCTTCCCCCTCATCCCCATCCCAGGCCCCAAGAAGACTTTCCACATCAAGCAGATGTTCACCTGCACATCTGCCAATGCGGTATACTGCATCCGCTGTTCCAGATGTGGCCTCCTCTACATCAGGGAAACCAAGCGGAGGATTGGGGACCGCTTTGCAGAACACCTGCGCTCGGTTCGCACTAAACAACTGCACCTCCCAGTCGCGAACCATTTCAACTCCTCCTCCCATTCCTCAGACGACATGTCCATCCTGGGCCTCCTGCAGTGCCACAACGATGCCACCCGAAGGTTGCAGGAACAGCACCTCATATTCCGCTTGGGAACCCTGCAGCCCAATGGTATCAACGTGGACTTCACAAGCTTCAAAATCTCCCCTCCCCCTACCACATCCCAAAACCAGCCCAGCTCGTCCCCACCTCCCTAACCTGTTCTTCCTCTCACCTATCCCCTCCTCCCACCTCAAGCCCCACCCCCATCTCATACCTACTAACCTCATCCTGCCCCCTTGACATGTCCATCCTCCCTGGACTGACCTATCTCCTCCCTACCTCCCCACCTACTCTCACCTTTACTGGTTCCATCCCGGCATCTTTGACCTGTCTGTCTCCTCTCCACCTATCTTCTCCTCTATCCATCTTCTATCTGCCTCCCCCTCTCTCCCTATTTATTTCAGAAACTCCGTCCCCTCCCCCATTTCTGAAGAAGGGTCTCGGCCCTAAACATCAGCTTTCCTGCTCCGCTGATGCTGCTTGGCCTGCTGTGTTCATCCAGTTCCACACCTTGTTATCTTTGATAGAATGCAGAGCTGGGCTGAGAAGTGGCAGATGGAGTTTAACCCTGAAAAGTGTGAGGTGATTCATTTTGGAAGGACAAACTTGAAATCAGAATACAGGGTTAATGGAAAGATTCTTGGCAGTGTGGAGGAGCAGAGGGATCTTGGGTTTCATGTTCACAATTCCCTCTATTTAAGCGGCAATTAGATAGGCATATGGATGATAGTATAAGGTAGCGGTGGAGGTTAGATAGACCTTAGGTTGAGGGTAAAAGTTCGGCACAACATCGTGGACCGAAGGGCCTGTACTGTGCTGTACTGTTCTATGTTCTATGACATGTCACCTGAGCTGCCACCCAGGTGGATAGAGTTGTTAAGAAGACGTATGGTGTGTGAGCTTTCATTAATAGAGCAATTGAGTTCAAGAGCCATGAAGTTACGCTCCAGCTATACAAAACCCTGGTTCAGTCACATCTGGAGTATTGTGTCCAGTTCTGGTCACCTCATTACAGGAAAGATATGGAAGCATTAGAAAAGGTGCAGGGGAGATTTACCAGGATGTTGCCTGGAATGGAGGGAAAGTCTTACGAGGAAAGGTTGAGAGAGCTAGTGCTTATCTCTTTAGAACGACGAAGGATGAGAGGTGACTTGATAGAAGTGTACAAAATGATCAGAGGTATAGGTAGAGTAGACAGCCAGAGACTTTTTCCTAGGATGGAGGTAACTTTTATGCGGGGACATAGTTTTAAAGTGAATGGAGGTAGGTATAGGGGAGACGTCAGAGGTAGGTTCTTTACTCAGAGAATGGTAGGGACATGGAATGCATTATCGGAGAGGGTAGTGGAGTTGGCCTCTCTAGGGTCATATAATTGGCAATTAGATAGGCATATGGATGATAGTATAAGGTAACGGTGGAGGTTAGACAGACATTAGGTTTAGGGTAAAAGTTCAGTTCAACATCGTGGGCCGAAGGGCCTGTACAGTGCTGTACTGTTCTATGTTCTATGTTCCATGACATGTAACGGACAAACAGAATCATGCAACTGTAGTTATAGCACAGAAAGAGACCAGTTGTCCCCTCATATCTCTGCTAGTTTACTAAGAGAACAGCTTTCCTAGTTGGGATGTCATGTTGCGGCTGTACAGTACTTCGATTAGGCCACTTTTAGAACATTGCGTTCAGTTCTGGTTTCCTTGCTGTAGGAAATATGTTGTTTAACTTGAAAGAGTTCAAAAAAAGATTTACGAGGATGTTGCCAGGGTTGGAGGGTTTGAGCTACAGGGAGAAGCTGAATTGGATGGGACTACTCTTCATGGAGCATCGGAGGCTGAGGGGTGACCATATAGAGGTTTATAAAATCATCAGGGGAATGGATGGGGTGAGTAGGCCAGGTCTTTTTCCCACGGTAGGGGAGTCCAAAACTCAAGGGCATAGGTTTAAGATGAGAGGGGAAAGATTTAAAAAGGACCAAAGGGACAACTTTTTCACGCAGAGGGTATTGTGTGTATGGAATGAGCTGCCAGAGGAAGTGGTGGAGGCTGGTACAATTACAACATTTAAAAGACATCTGGATGTATATATGAATAGGCATGGTTTTAAGAGGGATATGGGCCAAAAGCTGTCAAATGGGACTAGATTACATTAGGATATCTGGTCAGCATGAATGAGTTGGACCAAAAGGTGCGTTTCAGTGCCGTACAGCTCTATAACACTCCTCTGCCTTTATATCTTCAGCCTGCAAAATTTCTCTTTTCAGGTACTTGTCCACTTCTCTTTTGATTGGATCAATTAAACAGGCCTTCATTTACTGTTAGTCAGTAAACACCCAATACTGGGAAAGATTTCTCTCATTTCCCCTTCTTCTGAACATCATCTTGAATCAGTGTCATTTGGATCTTGATCCTTCTTCCAAAGTGATCAGTTACTCTATCTATTGTAACCAGATTTCTCACGATTCCTCGACTAGATTTACTCTAAGTGTTCTCTTCTCCAAAGACAATACTCCAGCTTTTCCAATTCATCCAGTAAAATGTGGTGTCCCTCAGTCTTGGCCGCATTCTCATAACCTTTTTCTGCACCGTCTCTGATACCTTCACATCTTCCCTGAAGTGAAATATTCCAGCTGAGGCAGGAACAGAGTTTAATTCACTTGGAATTCCCTGCTATTAAACTCTCTACTTCCTTCTCGCCTGGAGGAGGAGGACAAAGCAGGAACGAGTCAATCTCTGCAGAAATGTTGTGGTAGCCAGCCAGCACCTGTGAATGTAACTCCCCATCACCATAAGACCTGGGTTTAACATGCTTGCATTATAATGCTCAGTAATACGCAGCTCACCGCAACAATTTTTGTTCCACTCCTTCACCGCAACACTGTCTATGACTCACTGATACACACTCTATAACACACCCTCACTGATACACACTCTATAACACACCCTCACTGTTACACGCTCTATAACACACCCTCAGTGTAACACACTCTATAACACACACCCTCACTGT
>JAHRHZ010000061.1:25736180-25757202 GCA_024137785.1 Ginglymostoma cirratum
ACACACTCTATAACACACCCACACTGTTACACACTCGATAACACACTCCTCACTGTTACAGACTCTATAACACACACCCTCACTGTAACACACTTTATAACACACCCTCATTGTTGCACACTCTATAACACAAACCCTCAGTGTAACACACTCTATAACACACCCCTCACTGTAACACACTCGAGAACACACACCCTCTCTGTTACACACTCTATAAACACCCCTCACTGTAACACACTCTATAACTCACACCCTCACTGTAACACACTCTATAACACACCCCTCACTGTAACACACTATATAACACACCCCTCACTGTAACACTCTATAACACACCCCTTTCTGTAACACACTCTATAACACACTCTCACTGTAACACACTCTCTAACACCCCTCACTGTAATACTCTCTATACACACCCCTCACTGTAACACTCTATCACACACCCCTCACTGTAACACACGCCTCACTGTAACACACTCTCTAACACACCCCTCACTGTAACACTCTATAACACACCCCTCACTGTGACACACGCCTCACTGTAACACACTATAACACACTGTAACACACCCCTCACTGTAACACTCTATAACACACCCCTCACTGTAACTCTCTCTTACATACCCTCACTGTAACACGGTCTACAACACACCCTCACTGTAACGGTCTATAACATGTCCTCACTGTAACACTCAATAACACACCCCTCACTGTAACACTCTATCACACATCCCTCACTGTAATACTCTATAACACAAACCCTCACTGTAACACTCTACAACACACCCTCACTGTAACACTCTATAACACACCCTTCACCGTAACACACTGTAACACACCCCTCACTGTAACACACTCTGTAACTCACCCTCACTGTAATATATTCTATAACACACTTTCACTGTAACACACTGTAACACCCCTCACTGTAATACTCTCTATGCACACCCCTCACTGTAACACACTCTATAACACACCTTCACTGTAACACATTCTATGACATACCCCTTACTGTTACACTCTTTGATTCACCCTCACCATAGCACTCTATAACACACTGTTCATTCAAAAGGCCTCTCAAACCCTCTCCTAGCCGCTGCCTGAAATGTCTGTTTGTAACGGGGGTTGGTATGTGTGGCCACAATGTCATTGCAATGTTTATAATTTGGTCATAGGAACTAGCAGCATTCCATCTGTCCTTTACAAATGAGCTAATTAAATACAAAGTGGAGAGATGACATGATTTTGACTGTAACATACCAGGCCTGCATTCCTTGTTCATTCACTATCACTGCTGCACAATTGATGTCAGTTTGTATATCACCATTACTGCTCAGGAATGCTATCGTGAGAAAAGAAATGTGATGTTAGAATCAAAGTTTAAATCCATTGTGTTTTGATACAGATCGTGAAATTTCAATGTTGCTAATCTAGTTAATATTGATCTGCAAGACTCACCACAGCTATTATTTGTGGTGGAGAGGTCAACATTCTCGCCTGTCCCCAGGTAAGGAGTTGCTTCTAACTTGGTGTCCAATAACACAATGGTTATCTTACTGATCTTGTCATCCAGAGAATACTGACCATGACACGATCAGATTGTCACAAGACACATCTGCTTCAGGAATGTCTTTTAGGGAAGGGAACCTCTCGCCCTCAGCCTCACGAACCTTGCTGTGTCTCAACCTACGGCAATCTGGTTCACTCTGAATGGCCCCTTAAAGTTATACACTTTTAACTTCTCACAAGTTATTAATGCTGACCTGACCAGTGATTCCGATTCCCATGTATGACTACAGGTAAAATTGATTCCTTGGTTAGCATCTTCTGTTGATGCAGTGGAACTGTACTCTCGCACACAAATTGAAACATCAACATGAGTACCTCTTTTTAATGTCTATTCAATCACCCATCACTTTCTGTGTGAAAAAATAAAGTGACCCAAATTGTTCATCCTTTCCTGATAGTAACAGCCTCAGAGCCTTTACCATCTTTGAAATGTATTTTCTTTGCACTCTCACTAGACACAAATGTGGGAGTTATGATCAGTCAGTGTGCAGATGACACGAGAATTGATGGTTTGGCAAATAGTGAGGAGGAAAGACTGAGACACTTCAGGACGATACAGATGAGTTGAACAGTGACAAATAGAATTTAATCATGAAAAGCATTAGGTAATGGATTCTGGGGGAACTAATAAGGCAAGAGAGTACACACTGAATGGTCAGACCCTAGCAAGTACAGATAATCAGAGGGATCTTGGTGTGTATGTCCACAGATCCTTAAAGGCAGCAGGACAGGTAGATAAGGTGATTAAGAAGGCATACATACCTTTATTAATGAAGGCACTGACTACGAGAGCAAGGAGATGTATATAACATCAGTTAGGCCACATCTGGAGTGCTATGTGCAATGGTCTAGTAGTATTATCACTGGGCTGTTAATCCAGAGATAACATTCTGGGAACCCGGGTACAAATCCTGCCACAGCAGATGGAGTTTGAATTTAATTTAAAACAAAAATCTAGAGTTAAGAATCTAGTGATGACCATGAATCCATTGTTGATTGTTAGGGGAAAACCCATCTGGTTCACTAATGTCCATTAAGGAAGGAAACTGCCATCCTCACCTGGTCTGGCCTACGTGTGACTCCAGACCCACAGCAATGTATTTATCTCTGAACTGCCCTCTGGGCAATTAGGGATGGGCAATAAATGCTGCCTAGCCAGCGATGCTTGCATCCAGTCAATGAATTAAGGAAAAGAAAAGTTCTGGTCACTACTCGAAGTGAAGGATGTGATTGCATCAGAGGGAGTGTGGAGAAGGTTCACCAGGATGTTAGCTGGCCTGGAGAGATTCAGTATGAAGAGACACTAGAGAGGCTGGGATAACAAGGTGTGGAGCTGGAAGAACACAGCAGGCCAAGCAGCATCAGAGGACCAGGAAAGGTAGAGCTTGCTCTTGTACTAGAGAGGCTGGCGTTGCTTTCCTTATAGCAGAGAAGGCGAAGAGAATGAGCTGCCTGAGGTGTACAAAGATAAGCTTTAATAAAGAGAAATCTTTCCCGTAGTAGAGAAGTCAATAACGACGGAGCATAGTTTTAGGGTAAGGAGGAGGTGGATTAGAGGGGATTTAAGCCAAAAAAACTCAAAGGATTGTTTATATTTGAAATTCACTGTCAGAATAGGTAGGAGACGAAGGAACCCTCAAGACATTTAAGAAATATTTAGATGATCACCTGAAATGCCACAGGATCATGCGAGGCTGTGGGGCAAGTGCTAGAAAATAGGATAAAAATAGATGGATGTTTGTTAATCAGTACAGTAATTCATAGAAGATGAGTTCCCTGATTGGGAGCCCTGGCTGACAGGTAAAAAGCAGAGTTTCAGAGACACTGACATTCTGATGCCTGACTCTGAATGAGGCAGTATTATGGTCAAGGACTGTTCATATGTAAATAAAGGCTGACTTGGTGGTGGGATACCAGCCTAGGATGAGGGGGAATCTAACTGAAACTTTCAAAATATTGAATGGCCTGGACAAAGTGGATGTCGGGAAGATGCTTCCATTGGTAGGAGAGACTAGGACCCGAGGGCACAGCCTCAGAGTAAAGGGAAGACCTTTTAGAACAGGGATAAGGAGAAACTTCTTCAGCCAGAGAGTGGTGAATCTATGGAATTCACTGCCACAGAAGGCTGTGGAGGCCCAGTCATTGAGTACATTTAAGACTGAGATAGATAGATTCTTGATTATCAAGGGGATCAAGGGTTACGGGGAGAGAGCAGGAGAATGGAGTTGAGGAACTTATCAGCCATGATTGATTGGCGGAGCAGACTCGATGGGCCAAATGGCCTAATTTCTGCTCCTATGTCTTAAGGTCTTATGATATTTCAGCCTGTTTTCCTGAAGTGAAATCTCTAAAGCTCTCCACTATCACTTAATCTAATTTGTGATATAGCAATTAGAGATACAATCAGCTGTTCAGGGGCATATTCTTGTATGGAAAAGAATGAGAAATTCATTTTGAGTTTTGTGCTGCACTGGTTCACCTACTGTTGCAGTTCATGTGGCATTCATTTGTACCATTCGGAAACATGCCATCTGCGCACCACCATTTGCTGTTAATCTGAAAGATCCCATAGTCTCCTGACTGGATTTTTCCCTCACAGTCTTTTTCATATCGCAATGCCAGTGTGTTGTACCCACTCTCATAGTCGGCCATGCACACCCCTAGAATTAAAATGAACAGAGAACACTGTAGATTAGAACACAGAGAAAACCCTCATATGGTTCATACTATACCTGACAGTTTAGAGACAATCCACAGCAAACCTTTCCTTTGTTGTAACCTGGTGGATTGTAGTTGTGCCTTTCCATTGGCTTTGGAGAGACGCACATGACCAGGCAAACTAGATGAGTAGAAATTGGCCAGCGAGCCAATCAGGTGTGACCCACATCAGGATACTGAGATCAATATTATTTGGAAAAATGTATTTGTAAGGATACTGGAAGCTGTGACTTACCATAGTCATGTGACCTCTGCGGTAGGTGATTTCAGTTCAGAAGGACAATCTATTAAAACCTCCAATTGAGTAACCGTCACCAATTGTCAGTCCTTCCCCTGAACCCCACCCCAAACACCATCCCCCATCACAGCCATGACAACCACAGGCTTCTCTGTGGAGAGGTGGTCGGCCAGAGACAATGAGGGGAACAATACTCAGAAAGGATCCTTCTGGGTCCCCTCAGCTATTCCAAACCAGTCGAGGAGATCACAGGGACCATGTGTTATCTCCAATGAGAATGTCCTTCTGAAGAAGGTGGTCTCTGCCCCAGTCAGGAGCCAACTGGCTCCATGTTGGAGATGGAAGAGTCAGCAGCCAATGTGCCAGCCAAAAATGTAACCCAACGGCTCATTAATCTCTGCCAAAAGAGCTGTCCAACATCCAGCCTATTGCTGCCCTTACAGAGTTTAAACTAAAGAGCAACTTACTCAGTCCGGACCAGACTCAGACGGTCCCTGTCCCCACCAATTACACACTGACTGACAGAACTACAGGAGCAAATGACTGTCCCAATCTGTAAGGGCATTCAGCATGGCTTTAACAGAACAAAGAAAGTGTTACTCACAGTCGGCCACACTGTACTGGGTGAATTTACTCAGTACAGAATTCTTGACAGCACGAGCAACTTCACATCTTGAAAGGATTCTGGCATTGGAGAGAGTGAGCAGGACACTGAGAACAATGAGTGTCTTCATTCTGTCAGCGGGAGATATGTCTGTGTCTGAGACTGGTAACGGCTGCTCCTTTATACACAATCACCCTGCGGTTATCTGTTCCACAAAGTTAATTAACCTCGAAGCTGGGGACAAAGCAAAAAAGGTCATCCAAATTTTCCAGATTTGTACCAGGTTGTTCATGTCACACTGTGGTTTAACAAACATAGCAACATAAAGGGAAGTAGCCACAAGCTTTTCAGGTTCAGCTTTTTGTATTCAATCATGGAGCGTGGGTTTTGCTGGCTGGGCGAGCATTTATTGCCCGTCCCTGGTTGCCCCTTGAGAATGTGGTAGTGAGCTGCCTTCTTGAATAACTGCAGTCCATGTGCTGTAAGTAGACCCACAATGCCCTTAGGGAGGGAATTCCAGGATTTTGACCCAGTGACAGCGAAGGAACGGAGATATATCTCCAAGTCAGGATGGTGAGTGGTTTGAAGGGGAACTTGTAGGTGGTGGTGTTCCCATTTATCTGCTGCCCTTATCCTTCTGGATGGAAATCGTTGCGTTTGAAGATGAGTGGGTCTTGTAGATGGCACACACTGCTGCTAGGTAGCATCAATGCTGGGAGGGATTGAATGTGTGGATGTGGTGTCAATCATGCTTTGTCTTGGATGGTGTCAAGCTTCTTGGGTGTTGTTGAAGCTACACCCATCCAGGCAAGTAGAGAGTATTCCATCACACTCCTGACCTGTGCCTTGTAGATAGTGGGCAGGCTTTGGGGAGTCAGGAGGTGAGTTAGTCAGCGTAGTATTGCTAGCCTCAGACCTGTTCTTGTAGCCACAGTGTTTATGTGGCAAATTCAGGTGAGTTTCTTGTGGATGATAACTCCCAGGATGTTGACAGTAAGGAACTCAGTGATGGTAACACCATTGAATGTCAAGAGGCGGTAGTTAGACTGTCTCTTATTGGTGATGGTCACAACCTGGCATTTGTGTGGGTACTTTAATGTCACTGGCAACTTGTCAGCCCAAGCCTGGATAATGTCCGGATTTTGTTGCACTTGAACGTGGACTGTTTCAGCATCTAAGGAGTCACAAACAGTACTGGTGCTGAACAGTATGCAATCATTGGCAGACATTGCTACTTCTGATCTTATGATGGAGGGAAGGTCATTGATGAAGGTGTTTGGGCCTAGGGCACTACCCTAAGGAATTCCTGCAGAAATGTCCTGGAACCGAGATGACTAACCTCTAACAACCACGACCATCTTCCTGTGTGCCAGGTTTGACTCTAACCTGCGCCATTGATTCCAATGCCACACTTGGTCGAATGCAGCCTTGATATCAAGGGCTGTCACTCTTACCTCAACTCTGGAATTCAGCTCCTTTGTCCATGTTTGAACCAAGGCTGTAATGAGATCAGGAGCTGAGTGGCCCTGGCAGAACCCAAACTGAATGTCACTGAGCAGGTTAGTGCTGAGCAGGTGCTGCTTGATAGCACTGTTACTGACACCTTCCATCACTTTACTGATGATCGTGAGTATACTGACGGTAACTGGTCGGGTTAGATCTGTCCTGCTTTTCATATGCAAGGCATCTTTGGACAATTTCTACATTTTCAGCTAAATGCCAGTGTTGTAAATATGAGGAAAAAGTCTTATGAATGCTTGAGGCATCTACGGCAGTTACAGTCATATTACATGGCTGCTATTGCTTGAAAAATTATAAAAGATAAGACTTGAATAGAATCAATAATGGCACTTGCAATGCTATAAGATTCTAAATTTCCAGAAGTTACCTTATCAAAGTATTAGGTGGTTGGTCATAGAAAACTTGTGTAGTGCTGAAAAAAAACAATAGTTTGTTGAAATTTCTGGCCTTGAATGTTTCAGAACAATTTGCAACGCTAATTCAAGGCAAAAACCATTGTTTATACTGCATGAGAGGTGCATTGAATGGTTGGCCAGTGGACTCTGATTGGTTGAGGTGATACCATAGAGAATGCACCCATTAAAACTGATTGACAGTTAACTGCCAGGCTTTGTTTACATTTTTAACCAGACAGGCTGACTCTGATTGGCCAGACCATTGCCCTGAGAGAATGAACCAGTCTGTCACCTGGTGTGTTGAAATAGATGCTGCACAATCACATGTTTTTCCCGTCTGTGTAATAATATCAGCAGCCTCCAGTAATGACAAGCATGCCGCACTCTGAGCCCAACAGACAATCCCAAATTCGTTGACAGTGTAGTTCTTCACACACTCAGGATTATCCAGAAAACGCTGTCCAATTGCAGAATCACAGCTCCCGTTGGGCATTGCGTGACCTGCAGGTGCAGGCTGGTTGGGTATTGTCGCTACTTTGCTTGTTGTGAAGCAACTTAATACCTTCTGCCAGCCTTCGGGACTTACAGCTGACATAATTGGCATGACACCAGCACTGTAACTCATATACCACATTGCTCAGTTGTGTGATACCTAGAACATCTTTTTGGTTTGACAGCTGCAGCCTGTTAGTGGCAAATCCCAATTACGTTACATCATGGGTGCAGCATTAAATAAGTTGCGGCCATTAAGTGACTGTGTTATTGTATTGGCATGGCCTTGTAACCCAGAGATCCAGGCTAATGTTTATGGGACATGGACTTGAATCCCACCATAGCAGATGGTTAGATTTCAGTTTCACTAGTCTGGAGTTTGAGAAATGCTGGTCAAATTGCTCACCAATAAAAACCTTGGCTTTTGGCTCAGAAGCAAAGTTACAGAAAGCCTAGCCCGAAAGACCTGATTAGCAGGGAATGGGCTAGGATGAGGGCTAAGCAGTGGAACTGGTTTTAACTAACACTGATATTTGTTCATGTCTGGTGGGGCAAACCCTGAGCTGGCCTTGGTTGAATTCACAACAAACGGGTCAGAATGTGGTTGCTTTTTCTCCTGGGATCTCCTCAGCTCACAGCTTGCTTTCAGGATAGATTTCCAGTGAGGGAGGAAGGGGAGAAGGTTGGGTCCCTGTGTCTCACTCATTCACCCAGCCTCCCTCGCTCACTCGGCCAGTCTGCCTCTCTTCCTGCTTCACTCCCTTATTAACTCCTCCCCTCCCTCACTAACTCCCTCCCTCACTCCCCTAACTAGCCATCTGACCCCTGCTGTTGCTGCTCCTTGTCTCCTCCCTGACTGACATCCAGTGGCCACCTCTGGGCCTGTCGTCACTCCCTGCGGTTCCCCCTTTCCTGGAATAGAAAGCCTTCCTCCCTGCATTGCTGCTGTGTCCTGGGGGAAGCTTGTTTTAGCATTGACGGCCTGCAGAAGTAGCCCTTGACCGGAAAATAAAGCAACTCATTGGCTCCCTTTGTGGTGAGAGGCCTAGTTGCAGTTGATCCCAGTATTGGTATAATTCCTGTAGATGGGGCTGGCCAAATTCTCCCCATTGCTCACTGCCTGGGAGGGTAAACAAATAATGTTCAAGTACCTGGGAACATTGCTTTGTGAAGGCACAGGCAAGTTTCTGTTTTCCTCTCCCCAGCCTCCAGGGCAGCTTTGATCTCATTGCCACCTACCTCAAACCTCACTCCCCCACAATAAGGGTTTACCTTTATTTTCTTCCCTCCCAAGCTAGTGTCTCCCCGAGCCAGGCCGACGTACTCACCAGAATGACTCCAGACTTCAGGCTGAATGAAAATACCTGCATCTGTACTGCATCTCCAATCATGGACTGCGCTTTAGGGGCAGCATGGTGGCTCAGTGGTTAGCACTGCTGCCTCACAGTGCCAGGGGCCTGGGTTTGATTCCAGCCTCGGGCGACTGTCTGTGTGGAGTTTGCACATTCTCCCCGTGTCTGCCTGGGTTTCCTCTGGGAGATCCGGTTTCCTCCCACAGTCCATAGATGTGCAGGCTAGGTGGATTGGCCATGCTAAATTGCCCGTAGTGTTCAGGGATGTATAGATTAGATGGGTTGTAGGGGGTTGGGTCTGGGTGGGATGCTCTGGGGGTCGGTGTGGGCTTGTTGGGCTGAAAGGCCTGTTTCCACGCTGTAGGGATTCTATGATTCTCCAACATTTGCTGCTGACAGTCTTACTGGCGAGTCTATCAGGAGAGATTGTACAAATTGTGCCTGTTTTCTCTAGAATTTAGAAGGTTAAGGGGTGATCTAATTGAAGCCTTCAAAATAGTGACAGGCTAGATAAAGATAAACTATTTCCACTGGTGTAGAACTGGGGGTATAGTCTGAGATTTGAGGACAGACCATTCAGGAGAAATGTTAGGAAACATACTACTGCTACAGGAATATATTTGGAACTTTTTTCCACAAATGGAAGAGGATACTGGATCAGTTATGAATTTAAATCTGAGACAGATAAACTTTGTTAAGCAAAAGTATTGAGGGAACATGGGCTGAAGGCAGGTATATGGAGATAGGCCTCAGGTCAGCCATGATTTCGTTGAATGGAAGAACAGGGTTGAGGGGCTGAATGGCCTCCTTCTGTTCCTCTGCCCTGAGAAACAATCCCTGATTAGAGGAGAAACTCATTTCAAAGCCTTCAAGTTACATACGCACAGACTTTGAACAAATACGTTTTGTGCCATGTAGACCCCCGGACATGACCTACCATACTCTGTGGACAGCTGATTGAACAAGGGAACCTTTGGTCATTTGGTAGAACTGAACCTGAGTCCAACTGAAAGAAAGTAGTTTGCTTGAGTATTTTGTCTTGCACTCACGTGAACAATTCACAAAAAATACCAACTAAAAGTGAAAACAAACTATTTATGATGGATAAAAATAATATTGATGGTTGGGCAGTGGGCTTTGATTAGTAGGGGTATTACCATATAGAATGCATTGATTATATGTTGACTGACAGTGACCGCCAAGTGTTGTATAAATTTAAACCAAGCACGTTGACTCTAATTAGTCAAGTCGATATAAATCAGGTAGAATGGCTATGACCAATTTTCCTGAGTTGAAGCAGGTCCAATGTGTGCACATGTTTTTGCTGTCTTCAAAGTACAGAGCCCTGTGTTGTGATGAACACAGCGGGTCAGACAGCATCAGAGGAGCAGGGAAGTTGACGTTTTGGGTTTACGCCCTTCATCATCCTACAGCCGAAATGTGAACATTCCTGCTCCTCTGATGCTGCCTGACCTGCTGTATTTCTCCAGCTCCATACTGTATTGAATCTGATTCCAGCATCTGCAGTTCTCACGTGGTGTTGTTATACCTGCAGCTTCCAACAGGTGCAAATGCGCCACACCGCTAGCTGAACTGATGATCTGAAACTGGTTGTCAGTATAATTCATAGCACACTTAGGACTATTCAGCAATCTTTGGCCAATAACAGAATGCTGTCCAATGTTATGCACTATATTGTGAGTTTTGGAAACATGGGTTTGTTGGATACAGTCAGCACCTTGCTTGCTGAGAACTTCTGAAGGAATATTTTGTTTGTTATGATAGATCAGTCTTTAGGACATACAACTTACGTACCTGGTAGTCCACAAATATTAGCACATTACTCATTTATGTGATAAGTGGAATGCCCTTTAGGCTTGATAGCAGCATCCTGTCAATGGTGAACAGCACACATGTTGCTTCGCCATAGTAACAGTGTGAGACAGTTTCAGCTATTTCTCAAAGTTTGATCTTGAGGTTTACTGGGCACTTTGCAGGATCAAAACTAATGGCGCCCATGATCCTTTATGAGTTTGTGTGATATGTAATGAGAAATGAGAAATGTCACAGTGAAGCATTCTGGGGAGGGTGTCCTCGCAGTCGGTGTCACTGTAAAGCATTCTGGGAAGGGTGTCCTCATGGAGACATTTTAAGAGGTCGCTGGCAGCAGCACTGGGACAAGAGAAAACCATACTATTAAGACCAGAACCAATCTGGCAGCAGGATCATAGCTGAAAAGCTAAATAGGGTGCGCATGCGGACTTTAGCTATTTAAAGGAGGGATTGGCTTAGGAGAGGTTATTGAAGTTCCAGAACAAATAATATAACAGAGAGTATGGAAAGGGTCAGGAATCTAACTTCATGCACAACAGATAAGGGGAGAACTATGAGAAGGGAATCAGTCAACACAGGACTGAGGGTGTTGTACTTAAATGCACACAGTGTACAAAACAAGGTAAAGGAGCTTGTAGCGCAGATTTTAGTTGGTGAGTGGGTACAACGACATGGATATCACAACATCAGGATCAGGGCTGGGAATTAAACATCAAAGGATACGCATCTTATCAAAAGGAGAGGCAGACGGGCAGAGAGGGTGGGGTTGGCTAATTAGTAAGAAATTACAGTAGTTAGATAGCAAGAAGTGATTTGGAGTTAGAAGGTGTCTAATCTGTGTGGGTAGAGTTGAAGAACCTCAAAGGCACAGAGACCATGATGGGAGATACGTACAGACCTCCCAGCAGCAATGAGGATGTGGCAAAGAAAATAAATCAGGAGATAGAAAAGGTATGTCATAAAGGTACTATTAGAATAAATGGGGGGACATTAATATGCAGGTGAACTGGGAAAATCAGGTTGGCAGCAGATAGCAAGAAAAAGAATTTATGGAATGTCTGCAAGATGGTTTTTTCTGAGCATCTTTTGGTAGAGCCCACTAGGAAACAGGCAATTCTGGATTTGGTGATGTGTAATGAGGCAGACTTAATTAGGGAGCTTAAGGTAAAGGACCCTTAGGGGACAGTGACCATAATATGATAGAATTCACCCTGCAGATGAGAGGGAGAAGCTAGTAATATAAAAGAAGATTGCAAGAGTTGTTTAGACACATAAAAGTTAAGAGAAAGGCAAGAATGGACATTGGACTGCTGGAAAATGAGGTTGGAGTAGTATTGAGCAAAGAAAGAAATGGCAAAGAAAAATGAATAGGCAGTTTGCATCAGTTTTGATGGTGGGAGACAACAGTAGAATAGCCGAACTTCAAGAGAGTCAGGGTTCAGAGATATCTCTCGTGGCCATCATTATGGAGAAGATGCTGGGGAAGCTGGAAGAGCTGAAGGTGGATAAATCACCTGCTCCAGATGGATTACACCCCAGAGTTCAGAAGGAGATAGCTGAGGAGATTGTAGAGACATTGATGGTGATCTCTCAGGAATCACTGGAGGCAGTTAGGGTTCCAGAGGAATGGAACACCCCTGTTCCAGAAGCTGGTAGCAGGCGAAAAGAAATTTTAGGCTGGTGAGCCTGACCTCAGTTATTGGTAATATTTCTGAGTTCATTATTTAGGATGAGATTGCAGAGTACTGGAAAGTGTATGGTAAAATAGGGTTGTGTCAGCACGGCTTCATCAAGGGAAGGTCATGCCTGACAAATCTATTAGAATATTTGCAGAACTATCAAAAAAAATTAGACAAAGGAGAGCCAGTGGACTTGATTTATTTGGATTCCCAGAAGGCCTTTGACGAGGTGCTGCACAGGTGGCTGCTAGATAAGATAAGAGCCCTTGATGTTAGGGGCAAGGTACTGGCATGGATAGAGGATTGGCTGACTGGCAGAAGGCAGAGGGTGGGACAAAAGGGTCTTTTTCATGATGGCAGCCGGTGTCTAATGGAGTTCCACAGGGGTCAGTGTTGAGACCACAACTATTCACGTTTTACACGAACAATCTGGACAAAGGAACTGAGGGCATTGTTGCTAAGTTTGCAGATGGCACAAACACAACTGAACAGACAGGTTGTGTTGAGGAAGTGGAGAGGCTGCAGAAGAGCTTAGACAGGCTGGGAGAGTGGGCAAAGAAGTGGCAGATGGAATACATGAAAGTATGAGGTTGTGCACTTTGGTTGAAAGAATAGAATCTTAGACTATTTTCTAAATGGCTAAAGGCTTTGGAAATCTGAAGCACAATGGGACTTAGGAACCCTAGCTCAGGATTCTCTTCAGGTTAACATGCAGATTCAGTTGGAAGTTAGGAAGGCGAATGCAATGTTATCAGTCATTTTGAGAGGGCTAGAGTACAAGGGCTGAGTCTGTATAAAGCTTTGGTCTGACCTTAATTGGAATATTGTGAGCAATTTTGGGCCTTGTATCTTAAGAAAGATGTGCTGGCATTGGATGGGGTCCAGAGGAGGTTTACAAGAATGATCCTAAGGATGAAGGCCTGGTCATGTGAGAAGCATTGGGACTCTGGGTCTGGACTCAGGTTTTAGAAGGATGAGGGGCTAATCTCATTGAAGCTTATACAATATCGAGGGGCTGGACAGAGTGGACGTGGAGAAGATGTCTCCACATTAAAGAAAGACTAGAACCTGAGGGCATAGCCTCAGAATGAAAGGATAACCCTGTAGAATTGAGATGAGGAGGAATTTCTTCAGCCAGAGGGGGAGAATCTGTGGAATTCAGTGCCGCAGATACACAGAGAGATGTACCTGAGATAGGGAGATTGGTGAAGATGGATTTGCATAGGTCTGCTGTTGATCCCCTCATTGCTTGGTACAGACCATATGTAGCAACTACATCCTTTAGGATTCAAACCAGCTCAGTCAGTAGTGTGCTCCTGAGTCAGTCTTGGTGTTGGGCATTGAAGTGTTGGCATAGTGTATATTCTGTGCCCTTGTCAGCTTCTGTGCTTCTGCTCAGTAGCATATTTGTGTACCGACAAGGGTGTGTAGGTGTCAGTTATCAGTCCAACAATGTTATTCAATGAAGAATTGGCAAATACTTAGAGGTCAATGTATTTTCCAGGTAGACTGTTACCAGGTTCTCCAACATCATGCTGTAATTTAGCAAACATTGTGACATCTGGCAAATGGCCAGAGGCTTTTAGGCCTTCACTAATTTTAGCTTCGCTCTTGATGAAGAGGACATATGAGATTTGAATGTTTTGACGTCAACAGTTATGTTATAGGGAGTGCATTCTGCAAGTTACAGGTACGATAACTTGACCAAAAAACAGCCAATCTGTCAGGGAACATTGAGAGAGTGTGCATTGGGGATGAAGAGAATGTTGGGCTTTTTTAGTGGAGCCTGAAGATTTGGCTGCAGGGGGCTTGTGAACGCAGCACTCAGAGGCTGTTTCTCCTACTGGGGAATCTGGTACTTTGGGTCATTTTCTCCAGAAAGCAAGACAATGAAGAAATTGATTCAGACTGAAATGTAAAGTCACCATGATCTTACCAAAGCACAGGCCTGCTCTCCCATTACAGAAAGAGAGAGATTATTGGTGGTGTTTTAACCTGAGAGTCACAGACAAGGAGGACCTCAGGCAAGGGGAGTGGTTGAGAGGGAGAATCCTTCATGGTACCCTCAGCCAGTTTGGGAATATGAACCTATGCTATTGGGGTCACGCTGCATCATAAATCAGCCATACATCCTACTGAGCTCAACAGAACCCTTTTGGGTTAGTAGTGTTTTACTGGAGTTTAGGAGAATGATGGGGAGAATGAATATTTTCAAGAGGAGGTGAGAGAAAGATCTTAAGGCAGAAGCGATTAAGGGTACGGGAAGACGGTGGCAACATGGTCCTTGGATAATCAGTCATGATCATATTGAAGCCCCAAAGGGCCAAGTGACCTTTTCTTGCTCCTATTCCCCATGTTTCTGTTAGTGATTAACCATTTCTAGAATCATGAATTGGTCACAATACAGTAAGAGGCCATTCAATCTGTCATGTCAATACAGCTCTTCGAAAGAGCAATTCAGCTGGTCCCACACCCAGGGTTGATGGAAAGGAGCAGCTGACAGACAAAGATATGCTTCAGTCCAATGAAGTTATTTCACGTATATAGTTCCTAATTTATATTTAATTTCCCTTCCTGTTTGTGATTACCTGGTGACAGTGGGATAAGAGAAAAAATCTGCACCATGAACTTTGTGCTGTGCGTGTTCAAATCTTGTGTCACATTTCATTTTCAAAGTATTTATTTACAAATCTCCCTTTATAACTGCTGTCTCAATCTGCTCCACCATCTTTGACAATCTGTGCCCAGAGAGCCCAGAGGTACTTCTGTACCTCTTTGAGAATTCAATCCTTCATGTTTCCCTTTATTTTTCTTGCCATGAGGTTGCACTTCATCCTTTCATGCATTCAATTCTTTCGACCATTGTTCACTTCTGGACCCCACATGGGGTCATGAGCTGAGGTTATGAGATTGCAAGCTCTGACCTCCCCACCTTTTCGAGATAGTCCACATGCTCTCACATCCTGCTCTACTCCAAACTCTAGTCTTTCACTTCTCTCTGAGAGAATGTGAAAATTTTTAAGCTTCAAGCTATGATCACAGTGGGAGAATATTTGGGAAGCTTTGCTCTAGCCATTATAGAATAGTGAGATATGCTCAGAATGTAGAAAGGTCGTGATGTATAATGACGTCAGTGAAATTTCTTTAGTCTGGAGTTAGGAACCATTGAATTTCTCCATCACAGAGAGCTATGGATGTTCAGTTAGTAAGAATATTTAGGACTGACATCGCTAGAGCTTCAGGAATGAGAGAATCGTGTGATATGGGGATGAGGAGAGACAGTGACATTGAGGTAAAGATCAACCTTAGAAACATTAGCTAGGGACGGTACAGCACTTTGTGTCTGACAGGCTGAAAAAAACTAGCCTCCTAATTTAGTATCATGAAAAGTACCACTCCTTAACCTGACAGGTTACAGTACTTCAGGGCCAGACCCAGATTCTTTTTAAATGAGTTCAGAGTTTCCAACTCATTCACCAAACTGGGCAGAGGGCTCCAGACACACATCATTTCCCCAGCTCTGGGTGAAAATATTTTCCACATGTCTCCTCTAATCCTTCTACCAATTGTATTCAATCCGTGCCCCATGGTAATTAACCTATCCATTGGAAGGGTAGTAAGTCTCCCCTGTCCACCCTATCCAAGCCCCTCATTATTTTGTACAGATCAAATAATCACCCCTTATCCTCCTCTGTTCTAAAGAAAACAAGCCTCACCTACCCAATCTCTCCTCATAGCTGGGGCCTTCAAATCCTGGCAACATTCTTGTAAATCTACTCTGCACTCTCTCTAAAGCAATTATATCCTTTACGCAATGTGCTGGCTAGTTAGTTCAAGTGGCTGGACAGCTGTCTTATGGTGTAAAGTGATGCTGGTAGTGGGGGTTCAATTCCTACACAGCCTGAGGTTATAGTTAAGGTCCTATCTTATCAAGTTGAGATGTAATGGCCCTTAGGCTGAACTCCCCGCCAGTTGTTTCTCTCTCTCATGACAGAACAGGACAATAATGACTTTACCTTTTAAAGCAGTGACCAAAACTGCAATGTCTTATATAGTTTTGCCACTACCTCCCTGCTCTTGCATTCAACAAACACACACAATGAAGAAAAGCATCCTATGTGCCTTCTTAACCACTTACCAATCTGTGCTGAGTTAACAAGGTGTGGAGCTGGATGAACACAGCAGGCCAAGCAGCATCATAGGAGCAGGAAAGCTTGACGTTTTGGGCCTAGACCCTTCATTACCAATCTGTGCTGCTGACTTTAGGGACCTATGGACAAGCACTTCACATTTCCTCTACGCGTCTCAATAACCTCATGTGTTTGCTTGCTTTGTTTGCCCTGCCCTATACCTAACCTTGCACTTCTCTAGGCTTAATTCTATTTGCCATTTTTCCATCTATTCCACCAGGCACTGATAACACCCTGCAGCCAACAGCCAACCTCCTCATAATCTATTACATGACAAAACTGTTGCGTCACCTAACAAATTACCCTTTCATGCCTCCCACATTTAAATCTGAATCATAAGTAGATGATTCACAACCAGCAAGAAACCCGTCACCGTGCCCTCTGGAAGATGACTGCGATAAAGAAAGCATCCCAGAAGCTACAGTTTCTACTGAAATCCTGTTTCTTGAAACAAGTCTCTGGGACTTGATTGAGTTTCCAAGTACCAGTATTCCTATCTGCCGTAAAACCTGATATGGCAGACTGCGATCAATTCTCAACAACTCCAATCCCCATTTACTGGAATCAGAACTGGACACTCATCAGCAACTTAAAGCTGTCAGCAATTTGACTTTGACGCTGGGAAATGCAGCAAACATGAGAAGTTATCTCACATTATCATTTGTTCCAGGATTTGGCCCACATTTGGGAAGTGTTCTTTTTCCCTGTTTGTTTCATTTTTAAAACTGATCATCACTACAGAGACTTACTTTTGTTCTGAGAAAGAGCTGCTCAGCGTGTCTTACACCCTTGCCTGTTCTTCCTATAGGCCTGAAAATGCTCTATCTTTCAATAGTGATCTGATATCTGCCAATGGAACCAGCTACTGTTTACCCACTCCTTTTAAACAGCTCTTGATTTTGATTATCGCAATCAAAGCCCCCTCTCAAATGACTCTAAAGAGAATAACTCCAGCTTCCACTAGTCCACCGTCATTACTGAAGCCATTCTCCGAAATCTGTTTCAAATGCCTTCACATCCTTCCTAAAGGGAGGGGAAATCAGCATTGTACAGAATGCTGCAGTCAGTTTTAAAGCAGTCGTAGAATCAATACAGTGTGGAAGTAGGCCATTCAGTCCACACTGAAGAACATCCCACCCAGTCCCACATCCCCTATCCTACCCTACCCCTGTAACCTTGTATTGTCCATGGACAATCCATTTAACCTGTACATCTTTGGACTATGGGAGGAAATCCATACAGACACAGGGGGAATGTTCAAACTCCACACAGATAGTCACTGCAGGGTAGTATTGAACCCAGGTCCCTGGCACTGTGAGGTAGGAGTGTTAACTACTGAGCTACCATGCTGCCCCAGTGTTTAGACCGTGACCATAAACATCATTGCCCTTTGTAAAGGAGTTCCTACTACAGCAGGAAGTGAGAGTGATGGAAGACACCGAGTTGAACACTTACTCGAGGATCACCATCTGCAGTTGGCACATTCTGAATGGTGAAGAATGCTCTAAAGGCCAAATAACCTCCTCTTATTTTCTACATTCACATGGCCACTAGCTGTTTAATTAATCAAATTTTAATTAAGTAATCGAAATTACTAAATTTAAATTCATAGTTACTACTGGCTTTAAGAACATATTTAATTCATAATAATAAACATAGTAGTTTTCAGTTCATTAAAGAATTCACGCTTGGCCATCATGTTTCATTTTTGATGGGAGTACAAAAACGGAATTGGCTGTTTTGATGATTGAATGAACACTACACTCATTGTGCAGTCGTAACCACAATAGGAGTTGGTTATTAGTGCACTCCACCCTTCACAATCGTCACAACATATCACCCTTTCAGTGACTGCTCTTGTGTCATTTCTTTGTAGGTCTGGCTCTCTCACCTCTGGAACAGAAGCTCCAGGTTCTAATTCCACTTGGTGGTTACTGGAGGTCCCACAATGTGGTCAAACAGGTTAGCTATCTGCCTGGAAATCCTCCCAACCTGCCTGTCAAGGCAGTAAGTGGGGACAGCCTCCTGGTCCACACTGTTTGACTTGGAGTGACTCCATCTAATCTATAGGCTCTGGTTTCAGACCAGCGATGTGCTTTGGGAAGACTAGCCGTGGAAACAGACAGAAGCAGATGCTTTGCCTCATGCACCACCAGGCCTAAGAAAGCATCAAAGCCTTAGAACAGGATCCCAAATTCATTAAGATTTCATTGCATCTTAAACCCTTCAGCTCCAGAATTATCTCTATTAATTAATGGAGGGAAACACTTAGTTTTGATTTTTGCTCGTGTTTATTTCAATAAACTGTGACAGAAACTTTTATTTACTTGGTTGTCAGCTGTCCTAACAATGCAAAGTTAGGTACTGGAAGTATTCCATGTTCTGATATTTAAAAGTGAGAGAGTTTGATCAACACAATTTCCCCATCCTTATCCGAAGCAAAAGTATGTGTAATAACTGATCCATTTATCTTTGCAGTTTTCGACCCAGCTGCTCCTGCAAAACCAAAGCATCAGAAACACGAGGTCAGTCAGCAAGAAGTAAACTCTTTATTAATGTTTTAGTGAATGAAGGTGTTGGGGTCAGCTTTTCCTGCTCCTCAAAGTTCACTCCCTTCCTCTCCTGAAAGTCTTGACTCTTTCTGAGAGTGAAATAACTCATACAGAGCTCACTCAGCAATCCTTGCCCATGCATGTGCCTTTTTCTATTTACTCACAAGGGGTGGGTATCTCAGGCTAGGTCAGCATTTATTGCCCATCCCTAATTGAGGCAATTAAGAATCAACCACATTGCCGCAGGAATGTAGTCACATGTAGGCCAGACCAGGTAAGAATGGCAGATTTCTTTTCCTGAGGACCATTAATGAACCAGATGGGTTTTCCCCAACATTCACCAGTAGTTTCATGGTCACCCTTTATTAGATCTTTAATTCCAGGAATTATATAACCTATAATCACTATAAATTCTAGATCCTGGATTGAATTCAAATTCCACCATCTGTCCCCAGGACATTAGCTGAGCTTCAGGATTAATATCCTAATGACAGTACGATTAAGCCATCGCCTTTCACAATGCCTCGGAATGCTCTCAAAGTTCTACCATATTGAACTATATCAGGCTTTCCAATGAACTTTGAATCCAGAAATCACAGTCCGTCTGTACTTCTAACTATAAATAACTATACATTGCTGTGATAAGAAATGAACAAACAGAATTAGAGAGTTTCCCACAGCAAAGAAAGAGGCTATTTGGCATCTTATGTGCTTGTCCGTTCTCGATGAGAGCAAATCCAATTGTTTCACTCCCCTTCCTTAACCCTGTACCTCCGATGCTAAAAAGCTTCCTGATTAAACCCATTCTCCTCCTCTTTCACCAGACCCCACAACATTGCTCCTTTTCCCTTGTGAAGATTAATGGGCTGGAAAATATCTCTGTAACAAAACCTTCTCTATAAATACAATGATGAACACATCTATTGCAACAACAATTTCCAATGCATACTCTCTAACAATCATTATAAATCTCTCTCTAACAGTGATGTCCAATAGGATCTCGACACTTGACCAACATGTGGAGATGTGGTCACCGTAGTCCCCACTTGCTGCATAGGATGGGGTGAATCTTGTAACAATCCCCAAGAGATAAACTGGGATTGAGGAACAGAATGAAAGATGAGAAATGGTGCATTGTACTGTCACAGCGACTCTCTCAAAGAATAGTTGTAATAACAGGAATCAATCACTGTACAGCATCCAGTCATGGTGGGGGAATGAAAATATTTCAACATGTTTTCACCTCCTTCAATAGCAGCCTCTTTCCTACTGACCCTAACACAGTGAGAAGACAATTCTGCAACATTCGGAACTGCTTTTCCTCCATGCATTTCTCTTCACCTTGGGCACAGCCTCAAACTGTGCCAGTGCCTCAGTAGAATGGGCTGCCACATGGTCCTAATCCTCTCACATCGCTCACCTAATAATAAGCAGCAATTGGCCACTTACCTGTGACTGAGTGGTCACAGCAGGCGGCTGGAGAGGGTGTTGGACAAGAATGTTCTATAGGAATATACATACTCCACTGTGAAGCAATTCATAAAACACAACCCCTTGCTTTAGCCCTCTTTACCATGCTCTTCCCTCACAGTAACATAATTTACAAAGTGTACCCTTCCTGTAACATTGTAGAAAACACACACACCCTCATTTTAACATACTCTATAACACACCCTCACTATAAAACTCTACAACACTCCCTCACTGTAACATACTATAACTCACCCTTCACTGTGACAATCTACAAAACACCTTCATTGTAACGTTGTCACTGCAACATTCTAATAACACACCCTCACTGGAACACACCCTCACTGGAACACACCCTCACTAAAACATACTCTATCACACACCCTCACTGGAACACACCCTCACT
>JAHRHZ010000061.1:25767362-25778890 GCA_024137785.1 Ginglymostoma cirratum
TTTCCTGCTCCTATGATGCTGCTTGACCTGCTGTGTTCATCCAGCCCCACGCTTGTTATCTTGTTGTCACATAGGCTGCTGTTATGTATCACTCGTCTTTAGCCAGTAACAGTACCCATTAAAAGCTTTTCACCTCCCTAGCCAAATTGTTATCCACGCCTTTGTCTACCCAACTGCTCTTCTCTCTCTTTGGGGTCTATTTCTACCAATTGTTTACTCCTTACTGCCCTCCCCCACACTATCTTCTGCATATAAACTGACAATTTCCTAGCTACCATCAGTTTTGAGGAAGGGTCACTCGAACCAAAACGTTAACTCTGATTTCTCTCACAGATGCTGCCAGGCCTGCTGATCTTTTCCAGCAATTTCTAGGTTTTTTTTCTGATTTCCAATATCCACAGTTCTTTCAGTTTTTATTTAACTTGGCAATATATAGTCATAGAGTCATATAGCATGAAAACAGACCCTTCGGTCCAACCAGTCCATGCTGAACATAATCCCAAACTAAGCTAGTTCCAATTGCTTTCTGCTGGCCCATATCCTTCCAAACCTTTCCTTTTCATGTACCTAGCCAAATGTCTTTTAAATGTTATAATTGTGCCCACATCCACCACTTCCTCAGGAAGTTCATTCCACAAATGAACCACCCTCTGTATAAAAAATTTGCCTCTCATGTCTTTAAGTTTCCCTCCTCTCACCTTAAAAATGTGTCCCCTAATTCTGAAATGCCCCATCCTTAGGAAAAGACAAGTACCATTAACCCTATCTGTACCCCTCATTATTTTATAAACTTTTATCAGGTCACCTCTCAATCTCCTATGCTCCAGTGATAAAAGTCCCAGCCTATCCAGGCTTTCTTTATAACTCAAACCTTCCATACTGGGAGGCGATGGCCTAGTGGTGTTATCGCTAGACTGTTAATCCAGAGACCCAGATAATGTTCTGGGGACCGGGGTTCAAATCTCTGCCATGGCAGATGGTGGAATTTGATTTCAATAAATATCTGGAATTAAGAGTCTAATGATGACTTTGAATCCATTGTCGATTGTTGGGAAAACCCATCTACGTCACTCATGTCCTTTAGAGAAGGAAACTGCCATCCTAACCTGGTCTGGTCTACATGTGACTCCAACCTACAGCAAAGTGGTTGACTCTTAACTGCCCTCTTAACGGCCAATTCGGGGTAGGTAATAAATGCTGCCTAACGAACGATGCCCTCATCCCGTGAAAGAATAAAGAAAAAAATGTCCTCGTAAATCTCTCCAGCTTAATAATATCCTTTCTATAACTGGACACAATATTCCAGAAAAGGCCTCACCAATGTCCTACCCAACCTCAGTATGACTTCCCAACTCCTAAGCTCAAAGGGCTTAGTGTTGGGCTGCTCACTAAAGCAGGAAATGGGGCAAAGTATTGAACAAACCGTTGCTCCAGTTCATCTTGAGAAGGTTACAAGTGAGAAGTAGATGATGTGCACAGTGTATCAACATTTTAGACTCATACTGGATGGATCCAATAGTCTCAACCATCATAATTAGAAACTGTGAAAAGGCAATGTACCCAAAATTGCATTACTTTCACATGAACATTGAAATTTCTCGACCAAAATAGACTAAGGGTCATTTAGTAATAATATTAGATGAGCTGGGAACAGATGAATTAGAAGTAGGAATAGATCATTTGGCCCATTAAGCCTGCTGTACCATTTGATAAGATCTAGCTGATCTAATTGTAAATGAAATCTGCATTCGCACGCACCCCAATAACTTTCACCTCCCCAATTACCCAGAATCTATCCATGACAGCTTCAAAAATATACAAGCACTCTGCTCCCATCACTTTTTATAGAACTGAGTTCCAAAGGCTCATGACAATCTGTGAAAATAGACCACCTCATCTCTGGTTCAAGTGGGTAACCCCTTCTATTCAAACACTGACCCATAGATCTAAACTGTCCCAAAAGAAGAAACATTCTCTTCTCATCTAACCTTCAAGGTACTTCAATATATTAGTTATTTCAATCAAGTCATTGCTTACTCTTGTAAACTCTGGCCTGTCCAAACTTTCTTTATAAAACAACCTGTTCATTTCCAATTATTAGGCTGGTAAACTTTCCAACATGTTTACAGTCTTCTTCAAATAATGAGACCAGTACCATACACTGTACACCAGATTTGGCCTCACTCATACCCTGCATAACTCACGCATGGACTCCCCGTTTTTATGTTCACTTCCTGTTACAATAAATGACAAAATTCAATGAGCTTTCCTGATTACTTGCTGTACCTGCAAACCAATCTTTAAATGATTCATGCATGAGAATGCCCAGATCCCTCTGTACATCCGAACTCTACGATCTCTTGTAATTTAGATAATATGCTTCCTTTTTAATCTTCCTGCCAATATTAAGAAAATCACATTATACTGCATTTGCATATCTTTTCCTAATCACTTAGCCTGTTTATATATTTTGTAGCTTCCTTTATCCTCGTCAGAGATACGTAAATATGTTAAAAGCACTTCAGAAATGTTTACTAGACCAGAGTTGGACTGAACAAGTTGGGGATGCAATGGCCTAATGATATTATCATTGGGCTCTTAACCCAGGGACCCAAGTAATGTTCTAGGCATCCAGGTTCAAATATCTTCAAGGCAGATGGTGGAATTTGAATTCAATAAAAAACATCTGGAATTAAGACTTTAATGATGAACATGAATGCATTGTTGACTAAAACAAATCTGGTTCACTAATGTCCTTTAGGGAAGGAAATCTGCCACCTTTACCTGTCTGGCCTACGTGTAACTCCAGACCCACAGCAATGTGGTTGACTCTTAACTGCCCTCTGGGCAATTAGGGATGGGCAATGAATACTGGCCTAGCCAATGGTGCCCTCATCCTATGAATGAGTTAAATGAATGAATTTCTGATGAAGGGTCTAGGCCCGAAGCGTCAAGCTTTCCTGTTCCTATGATGCTGCTTGGCCTGCTGTGTTCATCCAGCCCCACACCTTGTTATCTCGGATTCTCCAGCATCTGCAGTACCTTTTATCTCTGAATTAAAAAACTGTTGTCTTATGAGGAAAAATTGGACAAGCTAGGTTTTTAACTGGTAGAGTTAGGGAGAGTAAGAGGTTATGTGATTAAAACATGTAGGGGTATGAAGGGTCTTCACAACCTACTTTCTTAACTGTCTTTGTGTTATCAGCAAATTTGGCACTTATAGCTTTCAGTTCTTCCTCCAAATTATTTGTGTAAATTTTAAGATGCCTGGGTTCTGCATCACTGCAGTAGTACATCATACACATGCCCAATGTCAGAGATTGTGCTTCATAACAACAAATATGTTGGCTTCACACAGACTAACAATAGAGAGCAGTCATTAAACAATCACAAATTATTATTCCCCTTTACCAATCACTTATCCATTCACAAGAATGCTCCTGATGATTCAATGAACAATGAAGCTATGGAACTAGGAAATGATTTGCAATGACCTAGACTGCAAAGGTTTGATTAAAGAATGCTTTGGAAAAGATCAACTAAATAAAGCATTTAAAATAAAACACTTCGGAAGAAATGTCTTGGCTATAATGTCACTGTGTTGCGTCCAATTATCCAATTGAGTGACCTGGATTGTGGTCAAAAGTCTCAGCCTATCCAGGCTTTCATGATAACTCACACCTTCCATACCTGACAGCATCCTAGTAAATGTCTTCTGAACACTCTCCAGCTTAATAATATCCTTTCTATAACTGGGAGACCAGAACTGTACACAGTACTCCTGAATGGCTCTCTGAAAGGTCTTAAACTCTTGGGTTATCAGGCTAAAGTGTGGTGAGTGAGCATTACTTGCTGTAGTCTGAATATGAAAAACAGAGTTTTGGGTAAGCGCGAGTTTTAGGTGTTGGGAGACCAGGTAAGAGAACATTTAAAAGTAAGGGCTGAAAGTGACAAAGGCATGGGTGAAGGGATGCAGGTTTGTTACTCACAGGCAATAACTTCAGTTTTAACTGAAGAACAATACACCAGAGATTTTGCCCATGCCATTATAGAATTGTTACAGGGCAGAAGGAGGCTATTCAATCCAAATCTGTCCTCTTCATGTACCTACCCAAATGTCTTTTAAACGTTGCGAATGTATCCATATCCATCACTTCCTCAGGAAGTTCATTCTACATGCAAACCACCCTCCGTGTAAAAAAATGCCTCACATATCTTTTTTAAATCTCTCTCCTCTCACCTTAAAAATGTGGCCCCATTCTTGAAATCCCCCATCCTAGGAAAAAGACGAGTACCATTGACTCTATCTATACCTCTCATTATTTTATAAACTTCTGTCAGGTCGCTTCTCAACCTCCTAAGCTCTCGTGATAAATGTCTCAGCCTATCCAGGCTTTCATTATAACTCAAACATTCCATACCTGACAGCATCCTAGTAAATCTCTTCTGAACACTATCCAGCTTAATAATATCCTTTCTATAACTGGGAGACCAGAACTGGACACAGTACTCCTGAATGTCTCTCTGAATGAGCATAATGACTTATTACCATTCTCCTGCTTTATCCACATAACCTTCCAAATTACTATTTTTCAAATAACCACCCAATGCTCTGTCAAATATCGAAAGAGCTGTGGATGCTGTAAATCAGGAACAAAAACAAAGTTGCTGGAAAAGCTCAGCAGGTCTGGCAGCATCTGTGAAGAAAAAAAACAGAGTTAATGTTCTGGGTCCAGTGACCCTTCCTCAGAACAGTTCTGAGGAAGAGTGACCAGACCCGAAACGTTAACTCTGTTTTTCCTTCACAGATGCTGCCAGACCTGCTGAGCTTTTCCAGCAACTTTGTTTTTGTCTCTGTCAAATATCATTGATTGATCCTGCCTTCACCACATTTGCAGGTAATACAATCCAGATTCAAAGTATTCACTTTCAGATATTGTCTAATCAATCCCTTCAGAAATTATCTCACAAACTTCTGAAACAGGTGACATTTGAAGGCAGACCTCTTAGCTCAGGGTCGGGACACTACTGTCATATCACAACAACCCACTGCTCACAGTTATCATTTAATTGATTGATTAACTAAAAAGTTACTATCACAGGGTCCTTTCGATTAAAATAAATATCTTGAGTTTGTTGTTTTAAGTTAGTTTGGGTGCAGCAGTTAACTTCTGTCGCAGTGAGGTAAGGGCCTGTATAAATGTGCAATTGCTATGAATGCATTGTCATTTGCCAGGAAAAGCCTATCTGGTTATTGCCACCCAAAGCAGGGTGAGTGCTGGCACTTAAGGACGAATATACAAGCTCTATCAGTACATGTAACGTTAATAAGTTTAAGGTGTTGTATCATCCGTCAAATGTATGTGGTGTTGCCATGCGTTACTTGACTCTCTGACACTAAGAGTTTTAGATATTAAATGTGACGTTGCATGTCACTGATCCCTGTGGTTTCTAACCCAGCAGTGATGAAGGGACAACAAAAATGTTGAAACCAGGGTGACGCATGAGTCAGAGTGGAGCTGATAAGGTTTGTTTCTGCAGGGCAGTGGGTTGCCAACAGGGAGTTACCTTTTTAACATCCATTCACAGAATGAGGGTGTTGCTGGCTACACCAGCATTTATTGCCCATTCCAGAGGTCAGTTAAGAGCCAAGAACATTGCTGTGGGTCTGGAGTCACATGTAGGCCAGGCCAGGTAAGGAAGGCAGTTTCATTCCCTAAAGGGCATTAGTGAACCAGATGGATTTTTCCAACAATTGACAATCATTAGACTTTTAATTTCATGTTTTTATTGAGTTCAAATTCCACTATTTACCGTGGCAGGATTTGATCCCAGATGCCTAGAACGTTGCTCAGATCTCTTAACAGTCCAGCAATAGTGCCACTAGGCCTTCAGCTTCCAATGTGGTGTGAGAATAGAAAATCATACAAATGGTTCAGGTCTGAAAGTGTGGTGGAAGTAGAGTCTATTGAGGCATTCAAGAGGACAATTGGCTGATTGTTTGAATAGAAACAACGTGGGAGAGTGGGGGGAAAAGCCAGGGAATGGCGCGAGATGTGTTACTCATTTGAGAGCCATTGCAGCTGCAATGGCATAATTGCCTCCTTCTGGCCAATAACACTTTTGTGATTCAGTAAAGGCTGACTACCAATCCAGATTTAATTTAGTTGTGTCGCTTATGATGACAGAATTGGGGCAGCTATGACTTTCTCCAAAACCACTAATTCAACAATTCAGCATCAATCATTTGAACAATTCCTAACATCAAAATGTGTTATTATGAAAGATAGGATATCTTGAAGCTAACAGCACCACACAATTCTATCTTAAATTTATCCATTCAGTCACTAAATACATAATGCCATGATCTTTAGATGCGCGTATTGTTAATATTTGTAACTACACCCTGCTGTTGCTTCATTCCCTCCCTGTGCTCCTGATACCAAACTAAATATTAAGTTTGTTTTAGTCAAAGATAGGATTCAAAGTGTTGGAGGAATAATGGTTGATGATTGACATTTGATTTAGCAATACAGAACCTCTGGGATGAATTTATTTGAAGTTGTTTCTCTGTCGACTGTTAATAGATCATGCACTGAAAGTGTCCATGACAGAAAGCTGTAATTTAGTAACGTTTGTGCTGAGATGCAATCTCTTATTGAACCCTAGAAAGAAAATTGAGAACATTTTTCTCTGACACTGAATTGCTGGGGTCAATCTTTAAACCTGCGGTGACGCAAGACTCGGATAATAATACTGTTGGTCCAAGCTGAACTCCAATGGTGACATTATGGTCACATTTGACCAAGTGTTACATTAAGAGGCCCAAGAAAAACTGGAGTAAATGGGAATCGGTGGAAAATCTCCACTGTTTGGAGTCACACCTGGCACAAAGGAAGATAGTTGTGGAGGTCAGTCACCTTGGCTGCAGGACATCTCTGCAGGAGTTCATCAGAGGAGGGTCTTAGGCTCAGCCATCTTCCCCTGCTTCATCAACGACCTTCCCATATCATAAGGTCACAAGTGGAAATGTTCGCTGATGAGTGCACAATGTTCAGCACTGTTTACAACTCCTCAGATACTGAAGCAGTCTGTGTCCATTTGAAGCAAAATCTTAACATATTCAGGTTTAGGCTGTCAAATGGCAAGTTGTGTTATATAGGTGCTAGCCAATGACTATGTCCGATAAGAGAGAATTAAGCCACTTTCGCCTGACATTTTGCAGCAGTACAATCATTGACTCTCCTGGAAGTGAATATTGACCAGACACTGACTGGTGTAATATATAAATAACATGGCTCCAAGAGCAGGTCAGGGGCTGGGAAATCTATGGCAAATAACTCACCTCCTGACTCCCCAAAACCAGCCCAACATGTACAAGGCACAAATGAGGAGTTGATGAAATATTCTCCTTTATCTTGAATGAGTGCTGATTCAACATAATACTCAATGCTATCCACAGCTCACTTGACCAACAACCCAACCACTGCCAGCAACATTTACTCCCTCCCTATCAGTCATGAACCCATCTGGGTCACTAATGTCCTTCAGGGAAGGAAATCCACCATCCTCACTTGGTCGGCCGACAAGTGATTCCAGACCCACAGCAATGTAGTTGACTCTCAATTGCCCTCTGAAATGGCCTAGCAAGCCACTTAGTTGTACCAATCGCTACAAAGTCTCAAAGAAATGAAACTGGACAGATCACCTGACATTGACCTAGACACCGGAAAAGACAACAGCAGAAACATCCCTGATATGACAGGAGTAGAGTTGGATGAACACAGCAGGCAAAGCAGCATCAGAGGAGCAGGAAAGCTGATGTTTCGGGCCTAGACCCTTCTTCAGCAGAAACATCCCTGTTGACACTGAAAAGTCCTCCTCACCGACATCTGGGGGCTAGTGCCAAAATTGGGAGAGCTGTCTCACAGACTAGTCAAGCAACAGCCTGACACAGTCATACTTACAGAATTGTACCTTACAGACAATGTCCCAGACACCATCATCACCATCCCTGGGTATGTCCTACCTCACCGGCAAGACAGACCAGCAGAGGGGGCTGCACAGTGGTATACAGTCGGGAGGGTGTTGCTCTGGGAGTCCTCAGCATTGACTCCGGGCCCCATGAAGTCTCGTGTCTTCAGGTTAAACATGGGCAAACAAACCTCCTGCTGGTTACCACATAGCTTCCTCCATCAGCTGGTGAATCAGTATTCTTCAATGTTGAACAACAGTTGGAAGAAGCACTGAGGATGGCAAGAGGACAAAATGTACTCAAGGTGGGGGATTTCATGTCCACCTCCTAGAGTGCCTCGGCAGGAACACGACTGATCAAACTGGTTGGGTCCTAAAGGACATAGCTTCTAGACTGGGTCTGCAGCAGGTGGTGAGGGAACCAACAAGAGGGAAAAACATACTCGACTTCATCCTTACCAATCTGCCAGCTGCAGTCGCATCTGTCCATGACAGTGTCGGTAAGAGTGATCATTGCACAGTCCTTGTGGAGATGAAGTCCCACCTTCACACTGAGAACAACCTCCATTGTGTTGTGTGGCACTATCACCGTGCTAAGTGGGACAGACTTCGCCTAGATCTAGCAACTTAAGACTGGGCATCCATGAGGCGCTGTGGGCCATCAACAGCAGCAAAATTGTGCTCCAGCACAATCTGTAACCCCATTGCCTGGTATATCCCCAACTCAACCATTACCATCAAGCCAGGGGATCAACCCTGGTTCAATGGAGAATGCAGGAGAGCATGCCAGGAGCAGCACCAGGTAGACCTGAAGATGAGGTGTCAACCTGATGAAGGGATTTCACAACCAACAGATCAGATCTAAGCTCTGCAGTCCTGCCGCATCCATTATTGAATGGTGGTGGACAATTAAACAACTCACTGGAGGTGGAGGCTCCACAAATATCCCCATCCTCAGTGACGGAAGAGCCCAGCACATCAGTGCAAAAGATAAGGCTGACACTTTCGCAGAAATCTTCAGCCAGAAGTGCCGAGTGGATGATCCATCTCAGCCTCCTCCAGTGGTCCCCAGCATCACAGATACCAGTCTTCAGCCAATTCGATTCACTCCACGTGATATCAAGAACCAGTTGGAGAAATTGGATACTGCAAAGGGTATGGGCCCTGACAACATTCTAGCAATTGTACTGAAGGCTTGTGCTCCAGAACTTGCCACTCCCCTAGCCAAGCTGTTCCAGTACAGTTACAACCCTGGTATCTGCCCGACAATGTGGAAAACTGTCCAAGTATGTCCTGTATATAAAAAGCAGGACAAATCTAAACCAACCAGTTACTGCCCCATCAGTCTCCTCTCGATCATCAGTAAAGTGATGGAAGGTGTCAGTAACAGTGCTATCAAGCAGCACCTGCTCAGTACTAACCTGCTCAGTGACGCCCAGTTTGGGTTCCGCCAGGGCCACTCAGCTCCTGACCCCATTACAGCCTTGGTTCAAACATGGACAAAAGAGCTGAATTCCAGAGGTGAGGTGAGAGTGACAGCCCTTGATAGCAAGACTGCATTCGACAGAGTGTGGCATCAAGGAGCCCTAGCAAAACTGGAATCAATGGGTATCAGGGGGCAAAGTCTCCAGTGTTTGGAGTCACACCTGGCACACAGGAAGATGGTCGTGGTTGTTGGAGGTCAGTTATCTCAGCTCCAGGACATCTCTGCAGGAGATCCTCAGGGTAGTGTCCTCGGCCCAATTATCTTCAGCTGCTTCATCAATGACCTTCCCTCCATCAATAAGGTCAGAAGTGGGGATGTTCGCCGATGATTGCACAATGTTCAGCACCATTCGTGACTCTTCAGATACTGAAGCAGTCCATGTTCACATGCAACAAGATCTGGACAATATCCAGGCTTGGGCTGACAAGTGACAAGTGGCTTTTGTGCTACACAAATGCCAGGTTATGACCATCGTGATTAAGAGACAGTGTAACTCCTGCCCTTTGGCATTCAACGGTGTTACCATCACTGAATCCCCATTATCAACATCCTGGGGGTTACCATTGACCAGAAACTCAACTGGACTCACCACATAAACATAGCGGCTACAAGAGCAGGCCAGAAGCTGGGAATACTGCAGTGAGTAACTCATCTCCTGGCTCCGCAAATGAATTTTAAAAAATGTACAATGTTACCAGAGATGTTGGACAACCTCAAAATAAATTTGCTACCAGGTAATCTATGACAGACCCAAACCTGAGGTGTAGAAAACTGCAGTGATGTAATTGCAGAGATTGCACTCCAGACATGCTTATATCTTTGAGACAGTTCCATAACATCATGATATGTTACATTCCAGCATAAAGTGCCTTATCTTCCCTCACTCGCTCTCTGCAATGAAGTCAGAGTTGTATGCTCACTTTGTGTGTGTAATGGCCAGGAACATCAGTAAGCACAGGTTTCAGGTTGTATAGAAGTCTGTGGCATTATAGCAATGTAAATATTTGGTGTAGTTCATAAACTTCAAGACATCTGTCTCAATGAGAACTCAATTCTCTGTGATATATGTTGTGTGAGCTAACAGTTGGAGAAACACTGATAACTTATCATACTGGCTATGATGTTTAACCCAAGAAGACATACATTTGTGGAACTGCCTTATGAGAAGTTGAATAGTTGGGCCTGTAATCATTGGAATTTAGAAGAATGAGAGGCAATCTCATTGAAATATACAATATTCTCAAGAGAAATTCCTAGAAAAGGTCAGCACGTCTGGCAGCATCTGTGGAGAGAAATTGTTCTGAGGAACTGTCACCGGACCCGAAATGTTAACTCTGATTTCTCTCCACACATGCTGTCAGAACCTGCTGAGCTTTTTCAGCAATTTTTGATGTTGTTTCTAATTTCCAGCATTTGTAGTTCTTTAGGTTTTTATTTGAAATTCTTAAAAGACTTCTCAGGGTAGATGTGGAAAAGTTATTTCCTCTTGTGGGAGGAGTCTAGGAACAGAGGGCAAAACCTTAGAAAAGTGTGGCACACATTTAAGACAGAGATGAGGAGGAATTTCTTCTCTCCACGGGTAATGAATCTGTGGAATTCTTTACCACAAAGGGCTATTGAGGCTGCTGCCTGCACTATACACAAAACTAATCTTTTCATTCTAACGAGGTCCATGCGATTCTAACAAATCAAGGCAAAAAGTAAAATAAAAATCAGCATGTTCAAGAATGAGATAGTTGGATTTCTAATCAGTAAGGGAATCAAGGGTTATGGGAAGAGGCAGGAAATTGAGTTGAGGATGATCGGATCGGCCATGACCTCATTAAATGGTAGAGCAGACCAGATGGGCTGAATGGCCTACTTCTGCACCTCTGTGTTATGGTCACAGGCCTGAAAATATTCTGGCTAGTTGCCATTTTCCAACCGGCAAAAAAATGAGCTCAGCTAAAGTTCTAGCCCAACAAAACATGACTCATCTGAAACATTAGAGATAAAAGGTACTGCAGATGCTGGAGAATCCGAGATAACAAGGTGTGGGGCTGGATGAACACAGCAGGTCAAGCAGCAT